>RJWT010054498.1:0-10271 GCA_004365215.1 Cuniculus paca
AAAAAAAAAATCAAGACTCCCAAATTTAAAGACCCAGTCTAAAAATGGGCATCTGAGATGAATATACACTTCTCAGAGAAAGAAATACATACTGCAAATAAATATATAAAAAATGTTCAACATCACTTGTCATTCGAGAGATGTAAATTAAAATAGCCTTGAGATTCCATCTCACTTCAGGAAGAATGGCTAACATCAAGAAATCAACCAATAACAAATGCTGAAAAGACTTTGGGAAAAAGGAACCTTTCTGCTCTGTTGGTGGGACTGCTGGTACAACCAGTATGGAAATCAGTGTGGCGATTCCTCAAAAAACTAGGATTTGAACCAACTGTTCCGCTTCTGGACATATTCCTGGAAGAATTAAAAACATCATAACACAGCAATATATGCACACCCATGTTTAAAGCAGCACAGTTTGCAATAGCTAAATCTTGGAAACAACCCAAATGGCTATTAACAGAAGAATGGATAAAAAATTATAATTTTTTTTGTTTTTAATGCAGTGGAGTACTACTCAAATATAAAGAAGGATAAACTCGAGACATTTCTAGGTACATGAATGCACCTTGAGATCATACTTTTAAGTGAAATAAATCAATCACACATGTATAAATATCACATAGTTTCTCTGATGTGAGAAACCAAAAATGTAAATAGACCAAAGTGTATCATAGATATTGTGACATAGGAAAAAATGATTCAAAAGAAGAGCAACTAAGGAGGTGGAGAGAGAAAAATGGTAAAAGAAGGATATAAAGGAAACAAAGCATTGTAAATAAGGAAAGGCAGAGGGGTTGAAGGGAGAGGAGGAGATTGGGAAAAAAAGAGGAAACAAGATATATTGTATACAGATACAAATTTTCTATGATGAATATGATCATTATGTATATCTAAATTGCACTAATAAACTAAAAAATAAACATTCATGACAGAAGAAAAAGAAAATGTATTTTTACACAGTAGAGTAGTACTCTGCAATGAAGAAGAGCAAAGTTGAATCATTTATAGGAATATCTACGCACTTTGATATCCTAATGTTAAGTGAAGTAAACTCACTTTTGCACAGCCAAAAGAAATTACCAGTAGAATGAAAAGACAACCTACAGAATGGGGAAAATCTTTTGCCAGTTTTCCCTCAGACAAAGGACTAATATCTAAAACACATAAAGAGCTGAAAAAAAAATCAGACTCCCAAATTTAAAGACCTAGTCTAAAAATGGGCATCTGAGATGAATATACACTTCTCAGAGAAAGTAATATTTTAATCCAAGAGTAATTGCTAAATTTAACATGTTTCAATTTTCATTTGTGAGGAAGGTGTCCAACTTTCTTAAAACAAGACTTCCAGAGTCATATGTTTGTATATTTTCCATCCAGGATATGTGACCCAACGTCTTCCAAAGTCAGAGACGTTGGCCTATTTGTCATCTTTTGAAAAACAAAGAATGGTTATCATACATTTGCAGCGTTATTTATCGGAAAGCAAGGAGGAGCTTTTAAACACCTTACTGGTTCAGAGTAGCAACCTCAATCAGTCGAGTTCATACTGACATCTGGCGGCCAAATTCTGGAACTACACACGCAAGGACTTTTAAACATTTCAGTCTATCAGAGAAATCAAATTTCAACCATCTATAAAGCGAAACATTTAAAAATATTAAAAAGTAGTTTTTAAAAGTTTTAAAAAATGCTTTTCCTGTATTATACATACACTTCTGTTGCTGACAATTTGAATGTGAATCTGGAAAAAGAATTAACAGTGTTGATAATAAACACCCTTGTTTACACTTCTGTTGCTGTCAATTTGAATGTGAATCTGGAAAAAGAATTAACAGTGATGATAACAAACACCTTTGTTAAGAGGCCACCAGCTGGCAGTCAAACCTTCCCCAGGCCACCTGCCAGATCTTCAGCAAGCCCCGTGAGATCGCACTGTTATTATCTCTACTTGTGGCTGAGATGAAGACTCAGCAATTAACGGTATCACAGTGTCACTTAGCTAGGCTTCTTCTAGCAGAACTTGAGCCCAAGTCCCTGTGACCCACATCTCCAGGGCCAGTGCTCTGGGAAATGGACCGGGTTTACCTGGTGGCAGAAATTCTTCAGCAAGGATCTCCTGTAAGATCAGAGGTGATTCATGTGGAGGATAAATATTCTGGGTAGTTCTCACAGGAAACCAACACATAAATCCTCCTAAGTCATAAACACTAAAAATACCTTGTATAAAATAAAATATGCTATTTAGAAGGAAAGCTGGCTGGAGAAAACAGCTCAGAAATAATTATCGTCTGTTCCTAAAACCTGAGGTCTATTTTTAGAGTACTTTCTTGGGTCAAGTGAATTGGCTTTCATTCTATGTTTATGGAGACCATAGAAACCGTCTATTCAAGATCTATGTGTGACTTGCCAAAAGAAATATATTGAAATATATTGAATATAAGAAATATGAGAAATATATTGCAAAAAATGAAGACTTTAATAATACATTTTAAAAATTATAGCTGTATTCATCCCCATGTTATAAAAAATGGCCTATGAATGTTGTAACTATCTCTTAAAAAGCATAATTAGTTTGTACTATATTTTTATGAAAGATACTTTGTGGAGTTTATACACACTACCAGTATTGTAAGACTATTTTGGCATTAAAAATTTTCTTTAAAATCAGTGCGGGTCCAAATCTATTGCCCTTTTCAATGCTCAAGATGCTGTAATTCCAGAACTGCATTTTAGAACATTTAATCAAGAAAGCACTAATCTTTGCTTTAATTACCCTCTTTTCAAATTCAATTTTCTCTTCAAGGAAATAGATTCTCTGAAGGATTGACAGGAATTTGTTAAAAGCACCTCAAAAGTTGAAGAATGGTTGAAGATGATATCTAAGAAATTAGAAGATGCTCTGCCCTTGGAAGGTGACTGAGTAATGAACTTCACCCAGAGCACTTTGGCCGGTGTGGTTCTTGCATGTGACTAAAGAGACTTATCGGACTTCAGCGTCTCTCAGTGGATGAATACTGACAACAACGAAGGTGCACTTTTTAATAGAAAGGGAAAATGATTTTTATATCAAAGTTGTAATGATTAAATGAAATCTCAAGATAGAAGGATTAATGAATTTTTCTATCAAAATTTATTGTAGGACAGCAAATGTCAGTGGACACATTGCTTTCTTCTCTTCCTAGCCATATGTCAAGAGATTGTAAACAATGGGGTATTTCCTACACTTCATCATTCCGTGCTTTCATCTCTGCAAACTCCTCACTCAATCTGTTGTTAATCACTGTTCAGCAAGAGCCAGTATCCATCTACCAAATCTTGAGAGAAAGGAAGATCTGCAGGGCTGAGATTGTCTGCTTCTCCTGATTCCACATTGGTTCTTTCTGTGAGCAAATCAAAGGCACCCATCTTTACAGAGATCCTCTGTAGAATATCTCTGACTGCCGATCAACAACTACGACCCACTTCAGCCTGAAGAAGCCAGATTGGTCACTGCCCCATGATCCCCATTGCCTTATGGCAGTTTGGGGTATTTCTTCAGAGGGGGAAAAGTTATAGGCAGCTGAGTTAACCAGAAATATTATAGGCACTCAGATAGGGCCAGGCCCTCAAAGCAGCCAGTGCAGAAGACCAGATATCTGGCAACCTTGGAGGAGACAGACACCTCCACAACGGGCCAGATTTCAAGACAAAAGGCAAAACCAATGCAAGCACACCCTAAGTATAAACGTAAGGGATCAGTACTCTAAATAGGTATCAATCACCTTGAGGAAACCAGAAGGAGCCATTAACCCAACCCCTTACCAGCAAAGACCCTATTCTGTATTCAGGCCCCCTTGCTACTGTGACTCACCTCCCCATTTGATCCCCATTTAATCAATTTTACCTGAGCAATGATACTTGTAATCTTCCTGGTTGACCATACTTCTGTCCCACTTCATGCCTGCCTGCCTTGCGAGTTCCCATTTTTCCTCACCTTGGGCCCACTTCACCTCATGATTTTGCTCTATAAAAATCCCTGGAAAAGGCAGGATCCTTGGCAACCCACTTGGGACCCCTTCTGTCTCCCTCTTGGGCAGAAGCTTTCTTGCTCTCAATAAATATATTCTGCTCTTAAAAAAAGTAAAAGCACTCATTTGTAAGCCCTTGATTTTTTTCTCTTGAGCAACATGACTGATCATCACTGTTACGTGTTGAGCAAGTGTAATACAGTGCCAGTTGGGGAAGAAACGATGCAAGGTGCAAAACGTCATTTTTGCTTCCTTGTATTCTTTTTACCCAGTCTCTCCCACAATATACAAAATGGTCCCCTGGTCTCTTTCGTTATTCATAAATCATCCTAAATTATACCAATATCCTTCCTGCAACCACTGACCCAGCAAAGGTGTTTATTTTTTGCCTAGAGAATCATATTTGTTCTCCTGTCTCTGAAACACAATGCTCTAAAAGTGCCTTCCACAATCGTTAGAGTGACCCAGCTAAGGGTGGTATCTCTGCTATTAAAATAGACCTAAATCTGAACTAAACTGGTCTTTTGTTGACCAGATGCTCTCAGGCAAATTATTTACCTGCAGCTTCTATATTAGAAAAATGAGAATAGTGAAATGTGAATGAATAATAATATATCAAAATCCCAATGGAAAGTAACACACTCAAATGGGATAATTGAAGATCATTTCATGGAAGGGACTACCTACAAGAGATAGAAGTACCCAGTGCTGGATAATTAAGAGTCACTCCCATCTTCAGGGCAAAGGGGCAGGGGAGAGAGTAGATACCTGAACCCAGAGAAAGTAGTTGTTGTAGGAGAAGGCCATGGACAGATGCCTCAATAAAAGAATGGTGACCAAGCAGAGGAAAAACCTAGGAATCAAGTCTCTGAAATACTCCTCCCCTTCCATCCAATCTGCGGCCAATAATTTCCATTCACCAAACCAAAACGGAAGCAAAGAGGCAGGTGCCCACTGATGCAGTCCACCATTCTCAGTGTGCCACGAAGCAAAGAAGGTGAGGAATGATGAAGGATGGAACTCGAGCGGTCAACAGAAGCCATGTAGAGCAAACATGTGTAAAGCACTTCACACTTCTCCTTTAGGAGGGGAAAACTCCTTGTTCCTTCATTAATAATAAGGATAAAGGGCAGAAAATAAAACTACAGCTTTCTGTAGCGCTATTGAGCCATGGGTACAAAGAAACCATGGTGAGCAAATGCGTAAGAATGAGCCCTTCACAGGTCCACAGAGCTCCACATAGCTCCCCCTCAGGGCCAGTGCAAATGTGCCTGGCTGAGGACAGGGCCTGCCAGAGAGGAAGAGACTGCAGGGGCGGTGAGAGAAAACTGAGTCTTTCACAGCAGTAATGATCTAGGGGAAGGAAACTCCCAACCTACTATATGTCCGGTATGAGTGTGTGTTCTGTAAAATGGAAGAATGAATTTTAGGAATAACGGAGGTTAACAGTAGAATATATTTATAGAGAGAAAGAAAGCTTCTGCCTGAGAGACAGAGACAGAAAGGATCTTGAGTGGGTTGCCAAAGTCTCTGTCTTTTCTAGGGACTTTTATGAGTAAAACCGTGAGGTGAGATGGGTCTAAGCACATGTGGGGAAAACCTGGGAACTCGCAAGGTGGGCATAAGGTGGGACAGAACTATGGTCAACCAGTAAGATTAATTGCTCAGGTAAAATTGATTAAATTGGGGACAAGTGGGGAAGTGAGTCATGTAGCAAGCGGGTATGCTTAAAGAGCAGTGGCTCTTCCTGTAGGGGGTTGGAATGATGAGTCTTGGCTTCCTCAGGGTGATAAAGAGCTATTTAGAATATCAGTCCTCAGGAAGTGGGTGCATTTGTTTGATCTTTTGCCTTGAGGTTTGGCCCACAGCAGAGGTGTCTGTCTCCCCTACAGTTGCAAGGTATCTGGGTTTCTGCATTGGCTTCTTAGAGGACCTAGCCCTGTCTGACTGCCTATAATATTTCTACCTAACTCAGTTGCCTGTGACAGTATGAGCTGTGGGACTAATCTAAGGAGTCCAGCCCCAGGCCAGAATGCCAGGTGTGATCTTTCAGGCCCACAGACAGATATATGGCTCCGCCCGGCAGGCCCAGTAAGGGGGAGCCGACCTCCTCTGCATGTCTTGGGGGCACAGCCAGTGAATTGCAGTCCCTGGAGGAGGGAGACAAACTCAGGCCCTCCTTGAGCCAGTCCTGTTCATCCACCTATTTGCATTTCTAGCCTAGGTGCCTGCTTTTAAAAGTCTCCTTATCAGTGGTCATAGGTTAAAAAGATGGGAGAAGAAGTTCTATGCAAATAGCAACCAAAAGAGAATAAAGGTGGTTCTTTTTATATCTGATTTTTAAAAGTCTTTTAAGTCAAAAAGTGTCCTAAGAGATAATGAAGGTAATTATTTAATGACAGTGGGGTCAGTTTATGGAGAGGACATAACAATCATTTCTACACACAACATTGGAATACCTGAATACAATAAGCAAATATTATTGGGTATGAAGGGAGAAAAGATAGCAAAAAATAACAATGGGGATTTCAATATCTTGTTTTCAACATTGAATAGACTGACTAGATGGAAAATTACTAAGAAAATACTGAACTTGAATGCACTTTCTGACAAATGGACCTAACATGCAGAAGAAAAAAGATCCATTTGTTAGATCTTCAGATGCCTGAAGATAATGATGTCTCATTATCTGTTAGGGTTGTTCCTTACTGTTAGGGTTGAAATTTGAAATGTCCTCCCCAACACTCATGTATTGAAGACTTGATTGCCAGTGCAGCAGTGTTGAGAGGTACGGCACAGAGTGGACCAAGAGTGGCTTATTATACCAATGTGGTCATAACTTGGCTCATTATTGGGAGTGAAGGAATCAGGAGATGAGATCTCATTGAAGGGGGTAAATCATGGGGGTGTGGCTTTGGAGACTATATCTAGCACCCAGCCCCTTACTCATAGGCTCTTTGCCTTCTTTTCTGCTTCCTGTTGCTATGAGTTGAGCAGATTTCCTCAAATACATCCTTCCACCATGATGCTTTTGTCTTGGAGCCAGGTGACCATGGATTAAAACCTCTGAAATCATGAACCAAAGTGAAGTTTTCCTCCTCTAAGTTATCTGGTCACAATCGTGAAAACCTAACACATCTAAGCACATGTGTTCATCCACATCATGATCTTGGTGACTCTCCTCAAAGCATTACCAGCTTGTCCGTCCCATTTGTCTCAAGTGTGAGCAGATCTAAGCATCACACACACAGGTTGACAACCTGCTGCTGAGTGGTTCAGTAGAATTTTAGTTCTATGACTTCTTTAGAACAGTCCTTGTCATAGAGCATACCAGTTCCTCTGTATCTTTAAAAAGAATAAATTGAGGGATAGTGGAAGTGTCTCACTGGGAAAAGAAACCGTAATTTTACTTTTCATTTCACACTTCACTATTAGTTTGATAGACATAACATGTTTATGGCTATGATGTCAATTTTAAGGTATGGAAAGAAACTTCACTGAGCTAATACTCACTGAATCTGTAAAATGACATTGTGGCTTATCTTAAAGTTCTACATGGCACGTGACTGCAACATGGAGTGCTAATTTACTCTATGTTTATTGTGAAAGTCTAATTTGTAACTCACAGGAAAGAGCTCTTGTCCCAGTACGCTTGGTTGAACCAGGGAAACTGCCCTTTGTGTCTCCTTGCTAATATGTAGAATGTTCAGAAGGATCCCCAATGGCTAAAAGAAGAGATGAATTTGACAAAGGAATGGTACAATTAAGCTGGATCAAAGGGCTTCTTACTAGGCTTGCTTTACGGTTTGTTTCTAAGAGTTTAAGACTTTTTTTTAAACCTAGAGATTAAAGTGTTGTTGAGAATTACTTATTATTAGACTGCTAATAAATGGCAGAATTTGGGTTACTATGATTTTACTACCACAGGGGAAAAATACTTGAGACAAATGACAATGGAAACCTATGGAATGTAGCAAAAGCAATGCTAAGAAGGCAATTTGTAGCAGTAAATGCCTACATTAAAAACAGTAAAAGGATCTCAAACAGTCTAACATTATACATCAAGGAGCCAAGGGAAAAGAATCTTGTTAGCCTGGCTTAGCTCTGAGTTCACGCTTAGTAATGTTCCAGCCAGGGGCCCCTGCCGTGCTCATTGGCTCTGAATTCCTGCTTGCCCAAGCCGTGCTCAAAGTTGAACCCACTTCCTGTCCTCACTGTGGGCCTTTTATTCCTTACCATGCTTTAACAAGTACCACCGAATAATTTTTCATTAACAGTACATAATAGCCATTCATTATTCTGTATCTAATATTAGTCAGTGTGGTTAATTATCATTAAGACAGTGAATATATTTCATTTCACATTCAGCGTATTAGAATAGTCACACAGGTTAGGTCCTCAATTAATTTGGCTAAGTATGTTAATCAGATAACATTAATATACTTAATGTATGTATGGAAGGATTTCTAAAAACGATTTAAAATGTGATAATTACAAAAGAAAAGGTAAATTACGTTATAATTAAGAGCTTCTGTTTATTAAGTTATCAGAAAGAGTGGAGAGATGTGCTACACAACCTGGGATGACACCTCCAATAAATGTAACTAAAAATCAATTCATATGTGTAATTCATTAAAGAGAAAATAACACCTATAAATTGCTAAACAGAAGACAAATAGCCCAGTAGAGAGCGTGGACAAAATTCATGAACAGGCATTTCACAAGCCAGAAAAAAAATAAAAAAAATTAAAAAACAAGTGAATTGGTATGCTCCTTGGGGCCAGTCTGGGAAACAGCAAAACTAAATATCTTCATGATTTTTTCTAAAGGCCAGAAACGTAAAGTTCTCTACTTCAGAAATCATCAGGCATAAGCAAAGCAAAACTACAGCTAGGCATGAATTTATTTCTATTAGGTAAGCAAAAAAAGTTTAAATTTGACAATTTCAAGAAAATAAAAAATAAAAAGACTTACCATGCTGCCAGGAACAGACCTTGGGCACTTACTTTGGAAGGAAACCTGGTGAGTGTACACTATCAATGTGGCTGGGTATACTAATTTCCTGCAAGGAGCCAGGAAGGTGTAATGAGGGAAGGACACACAGGGGGCCGCAATTGTACGGGGATCAGCTCTACTTTGTAAATTATATGCTAGACTCAAGGGAGTTTCTTATTCTTTCTAAGTTATGTGATTAAATAAATTGTTTTGAATATATCAAACATGACACCTCTCAGACCCGCAGGCTGCAAAGCTAAGCAGAGAAAGCCATGATTTGGAGCATGCAAAGAAACCCAGAAACCGCAGCTGCCAGAGTGGCTGCAGCCCTAGGGCAGACCATATCCAGCGAGAATGTGGGGCGGGATCCGGAATTCATGCCCCAAAATATGAGAATAAGCAGAGACACCCCACTTCCGTATCTGACGGGTTTCAGTCCCGAAAACCCTGGAAAGAAATGATTCATCCAAAAACGAAGTTTTTTGGACTTACTTATTTTTACTTTTTTTCTTAATTGGTTTTTTGGGTTTAGGTTTTGTTTCTTTTTTGCTCTGGTTTTTCTTTTTTCTTTTTCTTTTTTGTTACTCTTATTTAATTCTATTAATGTTCTTTTATTCCTAGATAGAATTATTTATCTCACTTTTTTCTCCTTCTCATCTTTTCTTTATTGTTCAAAGTTTACTTCTTTCATTTTCCCATTCCTCATCCATTCCATCTTTGCTAGTATTACTATTAAGCTTTATCAATCTTTAGATAGTTAACTTTATACAATCACTCTTACAGAAACTTGTTTATAGAAGTTTCAGAGAAAACATCCCAAATATGGGTAAAAAATTTAACAATCACACGAGTGAGTTATATAGAACCTCAAATAGCCACAATCAGAAAAGAAGTCTATGACAGATGATAAGTCAACATCTCAGAAGTTCCACACCAAGACAGGATATTAAAAGATGTTAAAGAAAAAGCAACAAATTGTTTATAAAGGTAAACCCATTAGAATTAAATCTATTAGAATTACTGCAGACTTCTTAATACTAACTTAAAAGGGCAGAAGATCTTGGAATGAAGTTCTTCAAATCCTAAAAGAGAGCAACTTCCAATTCAGATTGATATAACCTGCAAAACTCTTTCAAAACTGATGGAGAAATGATATATCTGCAGCAAAGAGTACTCATAAGAAACTCATCACCAAAGGAGCACTTCAAAACAATCTCAAGGATATCCTAGAAAGAGACAGTGAAGCCAGCAATATCAAAAGGTCTA
>RJWT010054499.1:0-10281 GCA_004365215.1 Cuniculus paca
ACCTTTTTATTATTGGGTGTCTGTTATGGTTGATACATTGTGTCAACTTGAGAAGTATAGCCAGGTTAACTGAGAGATTCAGCAGGGTGTCAGGATTCTTACTTTGTAAACATCCTCAGCCTGCGCAAAAGAGAGCAAAGCAATTTTGTGAGTGCTACACCAACCGGGGGGGGGGGAGGGGGGCTGTGTACAGTATAAGAGAGAAGAGGCTTGTCTTTCTCTTTTTTGCTCTGGTTGCTGCCTTGAAGTGTTGCCCCAGTGCTGTGCCACCCTGCCTTGGAGCCAGCTGATTATGGACTGAAATTTCCAGAATTTGTAAGCTAAATAAATCTTTCCTTCCTTCACTTTGGGTGTTAGATGTTTTGTCCAAGCAATGAGAGAAAAGTAACCAAGACAGAATTTGGTACCAGTTGAGTGAGGTCATTGCTGTGACTATATCTGACCATGTGGTTCAAAAGTCTTTGGGAACGGCTTGTGGGAAGTGTTTGGAAAGGTTCAGAGATGTCATCTGAATGTATAGAGCTGCAACAGCTTAGGCTGTTTTGCATGGGAAATTCTGGTCAGAATTCAGGAGACCAGAAGGCTGATAGAAAGCCTACAGGTAAAGACCAGGTTCAGGAGGTTTCTACTGGAAAGGACTGCATTTGGTGTTGGCCTCCAGATGATGTGTGTTATGGCTTGGCAGAAAGTTTGTCTGTATTTTGCTCATGTCCAGAGACTTTGCCTGACACTAAAGTTGAGGATGATGGACTAATTAATAGGGTAGAAGAAATTTCAAGGCAGTCGAATGTCAAGTGGCATGGCTGTTGTTGGGGGCTTTTAGTCAGATTTATGTTGGAAATCAAGAGCAAAGAGCCCAGCAGGATGATTTAAAACATGAGTTTGGCCAGAAAGGAAGCTCCAGTAAAGCCGTGGAGTGTAAAGATAGAACTGAGACCTCCATTGCTGAGAAGAAACAGAGAAATAGAAAAGATGGCCTGAAGGCATTGCAGAAAACAGCAAGTCTCGACCTTTGCAGCTTCCAAAATGCAAAAGTAAAAGACTTTACTTGGAAGAGACAGCCTCAGAGCACCATGTTCCAGAATGGCAGTGGAGGTCATAGGAGGTTCCAGAATTTTGGTGGCATAGAGAATCTTTTCCTCACAATCAGATTCAGAGTGCCCAGTGATCCAGGTACTCCTCAACCCCTACCTCCAAGGGAGAGGAAAGTCTGGCTACTGTGCCAGCTAGCAGCAGACCTTGGCATCATCCACATGGTGCTGGTTTTAGGTGCATGCAGAATACACAAGCTCTGAGGTTAAGAAGGTTTCCACTCCAATTTCAGAAGGCCTGGGAGGCCAGGCAGTGTGCCCCTGAGAGGGTAATGTGTGAAGCTGTGAGTGTGAAGCTAAAGGTGCGGTGGAGACCCCAGAAGTTTGGAAAAGCCAGGAGCGTGAATCATCTAAGGAAAGCTGTGAAGATTGAGCAGAACCAGCCCAAGAGAGAAGTGGTGGGAGCTAAAACCACCAGAAATGCCACAGAAGTGGAACCACAAAAGCCCTTTAGAGCCCATGATTTGCCACAAATTCCTTCAGATACTGAACAAGCAATTATAGAACTTAACTTTTGCCCTGCTGGATTTTGGACTTGCTTTGGTTCAAATGCTTTATATTCCCCTGTTTGTAACTTTTGGAATGGTAATGTCTATCCTGTGCCATTGCACTTTGGAAGTGTTTAACTTTGTTTTTGTTTGTACAGGGACTTGGAGCTAAGAGTTTGCCTTCTATCTTGGAGAAGACTTGGGACATGAACTTTTCAGCAATGCTGAAACTGTTAGGACTTTAGCAACTCTTGCAGATGGACTAAATGCCTTTTGCATAAAGGGATGTGCGTGAGTCTTTGGGGGTCCAAGGACAAAATGTTATGTTTCTAATGTAATGTAATGTTGATAGACGTAATGCTGGTTCTTAAGGATTGTAAAACTGTGTTGTAATGTTCAAATTGCAAACTGGTAAGAATTAGCCTGTCTTCATATCTGAAGGCTGGTTTAAAGATATATGTGGCCGCTTGCCAAGTTGACAAGGGGTGGATTGTTATGGTTGATACAGTGTGTCAACTTGAGAAGCATAGCCTTTAACTGAGAGACTTAGCAGGGAGCCAGGGTTCTTACTTTATACACATCCTCAGCCTGTGCAAAGGACAGCAAAGTGATTTTGTGAGTGCTATACCCACCCTGGGGGTGGGGGGTGACCTGTGTACAACATAAGAGAGAAGAGGCTTGCCTTTCTCTTTTTTGCTATGGCTGCTGCCTTGAAGTGCTGCCCCACTGCCATGCCACCCTGCCTTGAAGCCAACTGATTATGGACTGAAATCTCTAGAATCTGTAAGCTAAATAAATCTTTCTTTCTTTCACTTTGGGTGTCAGGTGTTTTGTCCCAGCAATGAGAGAAAAGTAACCAAGACAGCATCAGAGGAACTAATGTTTGCAAGGAGTGAATAATTGAAGATGATATGTCCCTGGAAAATTTGAAGTGTGTGTGTGTTTGCAAAGTCATGATAAGAAATAGAATATCAATCTTAAAACACTTAAGTTTGATCTCTTTCATTTTAAAAAATAAATCTGAAAATTTGCCATGTGATGACATTGATTAGACAAAGACTATAAACATGGTAAATACACACAGAGATACTGATTCATGTGTTTATTTATTTATTTATTTATTTTAGGCTCATTGACTTTAAATTAAAAAATATAGTTCATGTTATGCCTTATATAAAAGCACTAATATCTTCTTTATAGTAGCAGTGAAAATATTTACAAGATTGTATATTAGGTGCTCAATTAAAAATAGTGTACAAATCAGTTCTTAGGTAGTCCAGTTATAATGAAGGAAAACATCACCCCCACCATTTAAAAAAGACAGTACCTGGCACACCAGTCAGAATTTGCTTGAGTTACTACTGTTAGTAATAGATTTAGAGTATTGTGAGAATACATGCTTTTACTGAACTAATGAAACAAAGTGTAGCTTACCACAGTCGCCATAATCAATCAGCATGTGGAAAATGAACACAGAAATTCAGATTCAGCATACATGTTGCACCATTTTGGGAGATTACAACTGTTAGGCAGGGTTCATTTTAGCTTAATGGATGAAAAAGTCACCTCGATTTGGCAGTTCAGGACCATTTCTAATTTGGTAAGGGGCCTAAACACACAGTTTGGAAGAATTAAGTGACTGGGCTGGACCTGAATGGTATTTAAATGGAATTTGTAATCTCTTTAGGGTTTCTGAAATTGAGCTAAATGTATGAATTTTACAGGATTTGATCTTTTGAACATCCTAATTTTTTAATTTTTTGTAACTTCTGTTCTTTTTTCTCTCCCTCTTAAATCTTAGAAGACAAGTTGCAGAATTTTTTTAAAGAGTTCTAATTCTCCCATTCTTAGTTGAGAAGAGATGAAAAATAGTAAATGATTGTATACTAATTGAAAATTACATGAAAATTGTAGAAAATTCAGGAAATAGGAGAATAATGGAAATTGCACAAATTATCTCCAAGTGTACTACCTAGATTTTGAAAAATTATACATGCCCAAAAATACATACGCACAAACATATGTACATATTTATAACAGATTTTGCAAAATAATATCAAATAATATATAATTTCTCTCTAATTTATTCAAAATAAAGTTTTCCCTGTAACATTATAAGAACTCATCACTTTATATTATTTAATGGTGACTGACAGAAATATCATATAATGATATGTTACTATATAGTAATACCTCAGTTCATGAATATTTCTATTAGCGAAC
Organism: Cuniculus paca; assembly: GCA_004365215.1. Lineage (NCBI taxonomy): Eukaryota > Metazoa > Chordata > Mammalia > Rodentia > Cuniculidae > Cuniculus > Cuniculus paca. Next base: position 3,803 of record RJWT010054499.1, read on the forward strand.
AATTCACTTCACAAGCAGAACTGTTCTGCAAAATTTTGATTGCATTTGATAATCGCTGCATCCAGTGATGAATACAACCTTGTTCATCATCCCCAGAATCACAACTAAGCTTGTGAACTGAGGTACCGCTGTACATCTCTTTAACAACTCCACATCGGTACAGTAGTTTGAAATCAGCCATTGTGGGATCATTTTTTTATAGCAATGCAACAACCCCTACAAGCTGGGGACTGAATTATTGTTTTGTTAATTGTTAAGATTTAAAAAGAAAGGACAAAACACTAATAATTTAGATTTCCTTTAAAAAAATGGTATCATGTCTGTAGTGGTTGCATTATAAATAGTGTTAAACATTGAGCAAATAATTTTCCCACTATTCAAGAAATAAATTTTTATGTGATAGTCCTGAAAATCTTCCTGGGAATGAAGTTTTAACTAATTAAAGTCATTTGTGGTTTCCCACATTGTATCTGTTTTTTTTAGGATGTACGTCCTCTCATGATTTCGCATGATTATGTTTACTTCTTGTTTCTTGCTTTTGTTTTCGTTTTTTTTTTTTTTTATCAAAGTAGGTTCCTCTTTCTTGTCTGTAAAAGGTCTGATGTGATCACTACTGGTAATTATACTGGCTTTCCAAACAAACAAACAAATAAATATTTGTGATAAATGCAAAATCTCATGAACAGCTATTAAATCATGACATGGATGTGGGAGAGGATGAGACTAGGCCCTAACCTGGTGGCTTTGGGAAGGACCTTAAGTAGATTTCCAGAGGGAACACACACTCCCATTGTTAGAAGAGACAGTCTAAATGTTCCAGCTTAAGCTAAAAGTTGGATTCCTTAAGAAAGCATCAAATGCTGTTGTTAAAATGAAAAGTATGCATATTTATTACACAAGTATTTTACTTCTAGAATCGTATTTTCTTAAAATGTTTAAACACACAATAATGTATGCTCAAGACTACTAATTGCACCATTATTTTATTAATAACATTTGGAGACAATCTAGAATTCATTTTAGCAAAACTGTTAAAGAAATTATTGATGTTATATAATATGCATCTAATAGGTCTAGTGAAGAACAATATTAACTGTAACTTTTTGTGCACAAAATGTAAATCTGTACACGTGTTATGATGTAAATTTTAACTATATGGAAATACAATTATATTCTTTGTTATACTTAAATACCTCATAAAGAAATATCATCATACATATAAATACATGTAGATACAGAGTCCACCAAAAATGTACACACACCTCAGGAAAAGAAAAATAGTGTAATGTTTTCTCAACAGATGGTGTTACCCTTATATGGGGGGCCCTAGACAATGTAGTACACTGCATAAAAACCATTACACTGCTGGTCCTTAGAGAAGAAACTGAAAATGCATGGGCAGCAATCTCAATAACCAAGATTACCCAAGCAGCAGTTCACTGTGCTAATAAGTGTCTGGAAGATAATAGATATCATTTTGAACATTTAACTGTAGAGACTAAAAGTAACTTGTATTCATCTCATGATGTCTCAACAAATGTAGTAGGAAAATATTTATACAATTTTTTTCTTTTCCTGAAGTGTGTGTACATTTTTTGGTACACTGTATATAAAAGCCATATATGTATGAATGTGAATATATATACATATACAAATACATATATATATATATATACATTTTCTTATATTCTACCTATCTATGATTCTGAAAAATACAAAGCAAACTAGATTTTGAATTATATTTTTTGATGACAGAGGGTATAAGTGGAAAATCTGAAGCTTTAATTTAATATATATATATCAATGTGATTAGATATACTTTTCTTAATGAGACTATATGTTAGTACTCAAAAATGATTTTAAAAGATAAAAACAGAATTTTTTATATACCGCTAATGACTCGAAGAAATTAGTAAAATTTTACACTCAATTCATTCTCAAAAGTTTTTATTTATAAATTTAGACATTGCTATTATATTCTGCATTTAAAAAATTTCAGACTTATACATTATATTTACTTTGTCATAGTGACACAAAATAAATATTACACATAATTTTTGCAATACTAACTTCAATGTTCAGAATCATAGCACTTTAAAAAAATTACAAAAGGCTGAAGATATAGCTCAGGGGTAGAGCACTTGTCTAGCATGTATTTGATCACTAGCACCACAAACAACAACAAAATCATTAGATGTTCCATTTCTTTTATTGACTTTGTAATCTTGATTCATCTGTCAATTCCCTGGAATAGGTCTTCAACAAATCTTTAAAGAAATTTTTTCAAAAAGGAAAATATTTTCTAAATTTATCCTCCAGTACATCTCTGAGAATGACCTTTACAAATCTTAATATAAACTTTGCATGTGGTTCAAATTTTAATCACTAATGTTTCTGTAAAGATTTCTATAGACTATTAAATCTCAAGTTCCCATGGTGTTCAGTATGGTGAAGAATAATTCTCAGGTCTGACTTAATTTTGTTTATCTGTCAGTTTTTTTTAACTTCTTCTTGGCAGGATTTTTAAAGTCTAATTCAAATTTTAGCTAAATGTTTCCAAGTGTGAAGTGTTTCTATATTAAACATATCTTTCTAAACTTATCTTGATTATTGTTTCTGTTACATTGTTTCTCTCTCACACATAAATGTCAATTTCCATTTGGATCATCTTTTTTAACAAATACACTTGTAATTTTTCATTTCTTTATTATACATGCTAATTTAATGTTGTTGAAATAGTTCAGATTTTAATTTTACTATTGCTAGTTTAATTTTCTTATTATCATCTCCTGTGTTACCCACCTCATGTTGTAATGTTTCTGCCTTTTACAGTTCAGCAAGACTTTTATATGACCCTCTGCTCCCCTGGTTGACATGAATCACATATTCATGTAAATTGCTTGAATACCTAATAGTATTCTAACATTTTTCACTAGCTCAAACTTGAACGTTATACAATCACACTCCATGGTTTACCAGCAGTTGGGATGGCTTGGCTCAACACCATTTAAGTGATACACCACTTAAGATTCCATTCTCAGTTTGTATCTGTAGAGAGGGTTTTAAGCACATCTCTCCTGGATTGAGTTAGAATCGTCTCCAACATTCATTGCAAGATTCACTGACATGTAACCAGTTAGGTTTGAATAATCTACAACTATCCGCATGTTCCACCAAGACATTTCTCTGTTACTGTTTCCAATCACGTCTTTAAATTTACTGAGCTTATCCTTCAAAGATAAAGTGGATTGCCATCAGTGTCTCCATATTTCTTACTCTTTTGTTCGCTGAATTGTGGGAAAAATTTAAAGTTGGAAGTAGAAAAATAATTTATGTGCATTAAAATAAAATATATTTGCATCAATATATTTCTTTTTCAAAGCAGACAATGAAAGAAAGAAAAATTATTTCTGTCCTTGTGGGCCAAAAAGATTCCTTTAGCACCCTGCGTATAAATGTTAACTGTGCGATTTCATTAATCTACATGGGTTTTGAATGTAACATGGTATCTTCTTAACCTTTAATCCAGCGCTTCACCACTAGTTAATAAAGATTTTGTAAATTTTTATTTTTTTAAACTTTTAGGAATACCTTATTGCAATTGGACAGACACCACATTACACAATTTTAGTAAATTTTACTGTACTCTTGCCTAATATTCCTAAATATTAATTATTCTGAAATATTCAACAAGTATTTCCATTGGAACATAATACAAAAGAAATAAAATCAATAAAACCCTTTCTCCTTTCTGTCCAAAATAACATAATCAAGTAGTTTTCATGAGCTCTCTCTTATATCAGTGAAAATTCACAAGACTAAATACACAAGGGTCAAGGTATAAAATTATATTGTTAAAATTTTCCAGTTTTTTCTCCAGCCTCTAAAACTATACTTAAACTTCCTGCTTTTAGTATATTGAGTGTTAAAGAAAACCCTGTTGATGTATACATGCTATGTGGTGTATTTTTAAATTAAATGTAATGATTAAATTTATGAATAACAATTTAAAATTGATGTCTTGGAGAATGTTACTTTCAGATTCCTTCCTTTTTATATATTTGCAAATTATAACTAATTGAAAACCCAAAATAGGTAACTTAATTACCTCAATCAAGGAATTCCTGGAAGAAAACAACAATCTAAGTACATATGTATTTAAACAAAATAACCATTCTTTCTTTAAAAATGAGCTTTGTATTTGATGTAAATGACCACTCTTCAAATATAGTAGCCAACCCAGCATTTTGGGTAAATATTAAAAAAAAAATCAAGCTTATTTATTGTATGTTACGGTTTGTGTATAGATGGCCTCCCCAAGCCTCATGTAGTCATGGAAGCAGCTGAATCTAACATTTATGATTGATTTATTGGGTAGCACTGGGATTGGTGGTGTGAGCTCTGCACCAACCCAGGGGTGGAGCTGACATACAATGTAAGGTCAGAATGGGGGCGGGTTATCCCTCTTTGGCGCGGTTTGCTCTTGCCGCTCGCGGCCGCCATGAACGGTTGCCCCCTTTTGCTCTGGCTGCTGCCTTGAAGTGTTGCCCCTGTGCCATGGCACCCTGCCTTGGAGTCAGCTGATTCTGGACTAAAATCTCCAGAAACTGTAAGCTAAATAGATCTCTCCTTCCTTCACTTTGGGCGTCAGGTGTTTGTCTCAGCAACGAAGAAAAGTAACCAAGACAGAATTTGGTACCAGAGGAGTGGGGTCGTTGCTGTGACTGTACCTGACCATGTGGTTCAAAAGCCTTTGGAAATGGCTTGTGGGAAGAGTTTGGAAAGGTTCAGAGCTCTCACCTGAAAGAGAAGCCCTGGAACAGCTTAGGCCATTCTGTAGGGGAGATTCTGATCAGAGCTAAGGAGACCAGGAGGCTGATGGAGAGCCTGCCGGTAAAGACCAGGCTCAGGAGGTTTCTGCTGGGAAGAAGGACTGCATTTGTTGTTGGACTCCACACGATGTGTGTTATGGCTTGGCAGAAAGTTTGTCTGCATTCTGCTCGCGTCCAGAGACTTTGCCTGAGACTGAGATTAAGGGCGGTGGCCTGATTAATCTGGCAAGGGAAATTTCAAGGCAGTCAAATGTTGAGGCAGTGGCATGGCTATTGTTGGGGGCTTTTAGCCAGATTTATGTTGGAAATGAAGAGCAAAGAGCCCAGCATGGTGATTTAAAATGTGAGTTTGATCGGAAAGCTGTGGACTGTAAAGATAGAGCTGAAACCTTGATTGCTGAAAAGGGAACAGAATACAAAAGATGGCCTACAGGCATCACAGGAAGAGGCAGCAGGTCTCTACTCTTTACAGCCTCAAAGATACAATAGTAAAAGACCTTGCCCAGGGGAAAAAGCTGCAAAGTGCCACATTCCAGAATGGCGAGAAGAGAATCTGTTCCTCACAATCAGGTTCAGAGTGCTCAGCGATCCAGGCACTCGACCCCTATGGCCAAGAAAGAGAAAAGCCTGGCTACTGCTCCAGCCAGCAGCAGACCTTGGCAGCATCCATGTGGTGCTGGTTTTAGGCACATGGAGAATGCACAAGTTCTGAGGTTGAAAAGGCTTCCACCCCGATTTCAGAGGGCCTGGGAGGCCAGGCAGTGCGCCCCTGAGAGGCCAATATGTAAAGCTGTGAATGTGAAGCCAAATGTACAATGGAGACTGCAGAAGTTTGGGAAAGCCAGGAACGTGGATCATCTAAGGAAACCCACAATGGGGGAGCAAAGCCAGCACAAGAGAGATGCCATGGAATCGGTAACCCCTGAAACTGCCTTGGGGGTGGAGCCACACAAGCACTTTAGAGTTCACAATTTGCCACAGATTGCTTCAGATGCTGGACATACAGCTACAGGGCTTAACATTTGCCCTGCTGGATTTTGGACTTACTTTGGTTCCAATGCTTTGTATTCCCCTGTTTGCAACTTCTGGAATGGTAATGTCTATCTTGCGCCATTATATGTTGGAAGTATTTAACTTTGTTTTCATTTGTACAGGGGCTTTCAACTAAGAGTTTGCCTTAGATCTCAGAGGAGACTTGGGATTTGGATTTTTCAGCAATGCTGAAACTGTTAGGACTTTGCAAGTCATGGAGATGGACTAAATGCCTTTTGTATAAGGGATGTACATGAGTCTTGGGGGTGCCAGGGGTGGAATGTTATGGTTTGTATATAGATGGCCCCCCCAAGCCTCATGTAGTCATGGAAGTGGCTGAATCTAACATTTATGATTGATTCATTGTGTAGTACTGGGATTGAAGGTGTGAGCTCTGCACCAACCCAGGGGTGGAGCCAACATACAATGTAAGGTCAGAATGGAGGCGGGTTCTCACTCTTTGGCATGGTTTGCTCTTGCCGCTCGCGGCCGCCATGAACAGCTGCCCCTTTTGCTCTGGCTGCTGCCTTGAAGTGTTGCCCCTGTGCCATGCCACCCTGCCTTGGAGCCAGCTGATTCTGGACTGAAATCTCCAGAAACTGTAAGCTAAATAGA
>RJWT010054500.1:0-10255 GCA_004365215.1 Cuniculus paca
GATCAGTAGTACAACTACTGTAGAAATCGGTGTGGAGATTCCTCAAAAAACTAGAATCGCCAGGCCTGGTGGCGCATGCCTGTAATCCCAGCACTCGGGAGCCTGAGACAGGAGGATTGTTGTGAGTTCCAGACCACTCTGGGCTACAAAGTGAGCTCAAGGCCAGCCTGAATGGTATAGTGAGACCCTGTCTCAAAAAGACAAGGGCTGGGGATTTAGTTCAGTGGCCTAAGTGCCTGCCTGGCAAGTGCAAGATCAGGAGTTCAATCCCTGGTGATGCAAAAAAAAAAAAAAAACACCCCAGAATCAGAGGCCCCATTTGACCCAGGTAGTCCCCTTCTGGGTATCTTCCCAGAATTAACTATATATACGATACTTAAGATAGTTGTACTAGCCAGGCATGGTGGCATACTCCTGTAATCTCAGCACTCAGGAGGCTGAGGCAGGAGGATCGTTGCAAGTTCAAGACCAGCCTGAGCTACACAGTGAGCTCAAGGTCAGCTTGAACTATATAGGGAGACTGTGTCTCAAAACACACACACACACACATACACACACACACACACACACACACACACAAAGATAGTCATACTACTAGTTTCTCTTACTTCATTGAAAAGAAAGATTTGTGCTAATATTGCTTGGACAATTAAATGCCTATATCTTGGACTCTAAAGATAACAACACTCAATGTATTAACCATTGTTACTTAATCTCATTTTGAAAATTGAAATTTTGGTTCTTTTCCTCTTTAAAATAAAGTTTAAAAAGTGAACAGTTATATTCATTGTTTTCATAGTGTAATCAAGGAGACTTTAATGAAGATTTTTTAAAAATTCAAGTCATACAACACTTGAATGACGGATTATGAAAGCCCTGGAATCTCACTGGAACTCGTTAGCAATTACATAAAAAGCTACGTAAACAAGTTTTCACTCCTCTGTACTTCAACCGCCACCACCTCTGTTGATTAAACTACAGTGTGAATTTCCATTGCTCTTTACTCTGCAAGAAGCTGGATCGGGTCCCTTGAAGTTTCTGTCAGCTTTACATACCTACATTTTTCTAACTAATAACAGAATAAAATATCTAATGTGAAGAAATATGTCATCAGTATAATAAAACTGTGTCTTGTAGGGAGTAATATATGCACTTGAAAAGTTCATGTGTAGATGTAGACTAAAGCCATACACTTTTCTTTCACTACTAACTGTCTTGTTTCATAGTTCTTCATGATTTATGTTTGTTATCACCTCAAAAACTATTTTCAGTGAAGTTTTTAATTTACAAAAATATAGATAATTAAATGCAGATATCTTGTACTCTGAGTCACTAAAGGTAGCAATATGCAATGTATTAATCATTACTCTCTAATTATGTTTTGAAATTTTGATTTTTTTTCTCTTTAAAGTAAAATAAAATAATTTTTCTTATAAATATACATATAAGCATTATCTTTCTGAGGTTGTATATTCACCATGTTCAGTTGTTTTTCTTTGTGCTCGAAAACCACAGGTAAATTCATATGCTCCATTATGGCAGTCTTGACAGTGAATTTGTCAGAGACAAATTCAGTATATGTACCTCCAATTGACCACAGATTCTTGGCGGAATTTCCTGATTGACCTTCCAACTTTTCATTGGCCAATAAGCCATTACAAATTGTGACCACAATCATGAGTTTGCAGCGTAATGTATTAGAGTGGAAATTATAATAAGTGTCTCCTGAATGGATTTGAAGGAGAACAGAAAAGCTTTCAGTTTAGTACATAGCATATGTCTTCCTTCCGTGTTCCTATATTCTCCTCTAAGACCATATATATCAAGGTTGTAGAAAAATTCTTGTTGAGTAAAGTTACCTAAAGATTTTGCCATTAGAGGTTTTCAGAATCAGGGATAAAATTTACAATTAATTGTCTATGAAAAAAACAAAACCTATTGCTCAGATACCCAAACAAAATTTCCCTATTTTTCTCTCACACAGAGCTAACTAGAGAGAAAATTAAGCAAAATATCTATCAAGAAAAAAATCTCCTATTCTGGAAAGTAAAATGAAATTATATGTTAACAAAATTTAAGCTAAAAGATAGATTTGCCATATAAAAAGAACTATGTTCTGTTTAACTTGAATTTCAGATGTTTTGAGTGTTTGTATTTTCATTTGTTCAAAAGGCAACCCTGTTAAGGGATTTTTGAGATCCTCTTTCCTACTTCTCATTCTGATGACCCCGCAGTGACCTACAGAAGAGTCACAAAGGCATATTGCTCTGGAAGAAAATCTATATTTTGCAGAAGACACAAAATGTCTGCTAACCATTCTTATGGGAAAAATGACTGAATAGAGAGTATGAGGAACGCCTATGTTAACACATGTGCAATCCGGCATGAAAGCATGATAACGGTTTTGAAAGGTCGTGAACTCTCACTTGGAATAAAATCCTGACCCTGCTGCTTCTGTGCTTGCAACAATCCAACTTACAGTTTCATCACCTGTAAAACAGAATCCTCAAACTTATACTGCAGGTTTGTGGTGAAGATAAAGCAAAATAATATGTATTAAGGTAACTGGAAAATAATCGTCAGCCTATAAACCTACAATTGCCATTCTCTTACACATAGTTTGAAGAGGCAGAGAATCCAAGACACTGAGGGAGGGAATGTTGTCAATCAGTTGAGGGTTCTTCTGGCCAATTCAGATAGAAATAATAAATTGGCAAAGTGCAGCTTGGCTGGCAGTCCTAATGCCACTGTATGATGCCAGATAACACAGGATGTCATCAGCTAACACAGCCAGCTGCTGGCCGCTGCCATCTGGCCCTGGCTTGTGCTCAATGTCATAAGTCAACCCTCCTGGATGCTGGCCTCTGATGCTGATGTTCCTTGACTGCTGGTTTCTGTCTCTCTTCTGGGTGGATAGCTTCTAGTATTTACTTACTTTCCTTTTAAAGGATTTCTTGGTCCACATTACTCAGGATAAAATCTTACAGATTTATAGGACCTCCAAGCCAACACTACCTGAGAAATAAATTATGAGGAAATTTACAGGACCACTGGATTCATTTTAACAAGACGTGGCAGCAACCGAGGGGAGAAGGAAATGTGGGATGAAGTGGGGAGGGCACCGAAGAGATTATGGGAGCAATTAGGCAGTAGAGAGAGTATTAGTACACCAGCGGGAGCCCTCCTAGAGTAAACAAGAAATGGAAGGGGAATGCTACTTACGCAGAAGATTCTGGCTTGTGATTGGGCCAAGTGCAGACCTGTGATTGGTTCAAGTGGGTGCAGGGCTGTAGGAAAGCCACAGCCACAGCTGCGCAGTCATTGAGTGAGGGGCCCAGGACACAAGCTGTTTGATTGGTAGCTGTCACATCTCTGGGAAAAAAATGGTAGGGCTGAAATCTGGGAATTTTTGGCAAGTGCTAGCTGTATTCATTATCAGCCTACTGGGTCTTGGGAGGTTTGGGATGTTAGTAATGGACCAGATCCCTCCATCTCTCATCTTAGCCACATCAGGATTCCCCCTCCCTTTCTGCAAGGAGTCAGCAGCAGTGTCTGAAGTGATGGAGGCAGGGGAGATGCATTGAAGCTGACAGCTGAGCCTGCTTAGCCCAGAAAAAAGTGACTGCTAAATGATAAGGAAAAAGCCAAGACGGGTTGTCCCAGTTCACAGTGGGTAGGACATGAAGGGCAGAAAAGGGAAGGGTGGGGACATGGCAGCCTCCGGCCAATCTCGCCCCACTCCAGCCAGCATGGGAAAGCGGGGAGAGGGGGGTTCTGCTCCTCTGAGTGCTACTCATCCTCAGGCTCCTCAAATAACCTGACCTGCTCTAAATGGGATGTGAAGAAGCATCTTATCTGGAAAAATAAAAGATTATCTGCAAGAGTCACTGTACTTCTAACTAAAAAGAAAAACTTTCTTCCCCCAAATTTATGGACAACGTTATTTAAGTTATCAATTGACTTTACACCATATTTTATTACTACCTAACAGTCTTGATAAGAAGATGTTTTCCTTCTACATTAGTTGATTCTTTGAAAGAATACTCCAGGCCGGGGGTAGTGGCACACTCCTGTAATCCCAGCACTCGGGGAGGTTTAGGCAGAAGGATCATTGCTAGTTCAAGACCAGCCTGGGCTACAAAGTGAGCTCAAGGCCAGCCTGAATTGCACAGTGAGACCCTGTCTCAAAAAGATGAGGGCCGGGGATTTAGCTCAGTGACCTAAGTGCCTGCCTGGCAAGCGCGAAGTTGTAGGTTCAATCCCCAGTGCCAAAAAAAAAAAAAGAATACTCCTTGGGTTCCTTTGTGTCTTCTTACAGTTATCATTTGAATAAAAACCAGAACATTCAGTCAAAGAGAGTTTTCAAATCTGTAAATTTATATTACAGGCCAGATTACACTACACAGTTAATTGCATCAACTATACTTTTAATAAATTGCCTCTATCAAAATGGGAGAAAAAAGTCCGAAGGAACTAGGTTGTCCCATAAGCGCACAGATTCTGAGCACTCCACACCTCTTGCCTCCTCACAGAAACCAAGGCAGGCGGACCCACAAAGCTGAAAATCCCAGCACATAAGCACATAACAATTCACAAAGCCCTGCGCATGGCCTTTGCTGCCATTAAACAAAAAAGAAAGAAATTCAGGCATGTGGGAGCTGAGGGGATTTCTAGGCTCAATAGCTATAAAATACACCTTGGGGCTGATGGAAAATATGGACGCCCACAAAATGTCTAAAATGTCCACTCGAAGAGCAAGGTAGTAGCAACGGAAAGTCTTTCTTTTCCTAACCCCAACATTCTCATCTGAAGATGGTATGAACAGTGCACAGCAGAAAGACACGAGGGTGAGAACCTGACTTGTTATCAATCCAAAATCATAAAATAGTAAAAGGAAGAGCACTTCCCTGACAAAAAGAAAGAAAAGAAAAGAAGAAGAGAAAAGCAAAGCAAAGCAAAGCAAGCAAAAAGCCAAGTGAGCTTCACAGTCCTGGTGAACCGACCTAAAAGTTGAAACTTCAATAAATACTCAAGCAGGGAGCAGAAACACTGTAGGGTGAGGGTCAGACTTTGACTGTATTGGTTCAGCACTGTTAAGTCGAGAAGATTGCTGCTTCCAAGAAATGGAAGGACTGGCTGGGTGTGGTGGTGAATACCTGTAATCCCAGCATTCAGGAGGCTGAGACAGGAAGATCACTGCAAGTTCAAGGCCAGTTTGGGCTACACAGTGAGACTCTGTCTCAAAAACCCAAGACAAAAACAAAAACAAGACACAGTAGGATATGGCTACTGGTTTTCTGTTGAGACTATGAATACTAACCATGGTAAAGTAAGAAAAAGTTTAAATCTAGTCATCTTCCATTTTGATTTCCAATAACTTCATAATTCTGTATTTGTCTCCCAGTATTGGGAATGAGGCATCCAGAATATTAGGTGTAACATTCATTAAGACATTGTAGTAGTTGTGAACATTTACACAATTAATACTATTCCTCAAATATAAGCCAAAGGCAATTAAAAGGCAAAAGGATTCAAAATCATACCAAGAGAAATGAACATAATTCTGTCCAAGAGAGTAAAAGTATGAATGATTTGAGGTTTATTATAACATAATTGCATATATATGTTTTAATAAAAAAACCCCTCAACTGTAAAGCAGAAACCATAAAACCACTTTCTTGTACCATAAGGCAATAAATACATTAGTTTTTGTAAATTTGTGAAAATTAAAATCTAAAATTCCTTTTCTCAGTGACTCAATTAAAGAAAGAAAGAAAAATTGAAGTTAAAGGAATATCACTTTCAAAACTAGTGGATGCTTTAGTAATTAAAACCAAAAAATAGATCAGAGGAGCAAACACCAGAAGTGAACACTGACATATATTAGAATTTAGTATTTATGAAAGATGGGCCTTTGGGTCTGTGAGGAAAAACATATAATTCCATGTAGCTACACATTTGGAAAAGGAAACAGAACCAGCTTTTTATCATGCCATACATACAAATAAAATTTGTCTGGATTAAGAATCAATTTTAACTGTAATAACATTAAAAGAAATTCAGGAGACATGTTTTGTAATGTTATAAAAGAAATGATCTTTTTATGAAAGCTGCAAATTCCTGAAATCATAGTGAAAAAAGAGTTTGACTCTAAAAAGTATAAAAGTCCAACATGAGACATAATAGTCTGGTAGAAACTACTGTTTGCAATACACAACAGAAAATAGAATCCTATTCAGGTCATGCAAAGAGTCCCTATTAATAAATAATTACCCCTGGTGAGAGTCTGAATATACAGCTTGAACGATCAGGCCACACATAAAAATAGAACCTCAACCCACTAGCAGCAGCAATCTGCTCAAGATGGCAAGTGACCCCCCATAGCAATTGTTCCAGAACAGCCCCCGAAACAGGCTAATAGCCACGTTTCACTACTTTTTGACCCCACACTCATCTTAGGGTCAAGCAGAGAATGTCAAATATGTACCCCAAGCAATTACCCAGAATGCACTGCTTCTGGTTAGCCCACCTGCAACTTCCTCACAGCAGACTGAAGTCTCCCTTTTTTCCCACAATACAGTCTTCCCATTCTGTCTGTCTTTGCATTTCTGCCAAAAGCAAGTGACAGTGGCTGACTGTCTCATGATAGCAAGCTCCAAATAAAGACTTACGTGTTCTTATTTGGGAAGTCTTTGTTTATTTCCTCAGTGGTAACTCGATTCATTAGAACACTATTGCACTCTATTCACAGTGGTCGTTCTATTCATGTGTGTGTCTGTGAGTTTATAGCACAAGGTTTAGAAGGGCATAGCCCTAAGCAGGTATGGGAGAGACATGCTCACAGAGATCAAGGAGGTTTTCCTTTCCTTTCACAAACACATCTGCATTATTTGAAAAGGGGCCCAGGTTCTCACGTCCTCTCTTCCCATGTCCCTCCTTAGCAGCTACGTTCTGTTCTAGTGGTGTGCCAGTGTGCCCTATGGGCAGTGTAATAGAAGGTAAGATAACCTGTCTATTTTGCATCACTATAATGAAGTACTGGAGGCAGGCACCTTTGTAAAGAAAAGAGGTTTGTTTTTGTTCATAGTTCTTGAGGCCCACATCTAGTGATGGCTGTCTCGTTGGCAGAGTCTTGAGTGGTGACAACGCATGACAACAGACAGGGAGCACATGTAGATACAGGTCTCCTCCAGTCTGTATTAAAAAGCCACCAGTATCTAATCATGGCCATTCCACACTGGCGAACTGATCTAATTTTAATCACTTCCAAAGCCCCTAGCTCTAAAACCTATAGTCAGATTAAATTTCTACCCTCTTGCTGGGCATGGTGGCATACACCTATAATCCCCAGCACTAGGAAGGCTGAGGCAAGGGGACTGCTGAAAGTTTGAGGTCAGCTTGGGCTACACACTGAGTTCAAGGTCACCCAGAACTACATAGAAGATCCTGTTTCAAAAAAACAGTTAAACAAAAAATTCTACCCAATGACGATTAAATTTCAGCACATAAACCCTTAAGGGACACATTCAAGCCTTATCCAAATTATAGCATAGCCAAACCTTTGGTGTATGCTATGTGGCAAGACCTCAGAGTTTACCTCTCTCCATTGTGCAGTGGTGTAAAAAGCCCCCTAGATAGCATTTAAATGGCCCAGTGCATCATTTTACACTGCCTGAGTCAGGCAATGCTCTCACTGTGTCTGTTTTGAAACAAGGTAGCTAAGGAAGAGCTAATCACAACAGAGCCACAGTGAGTCATGTTTAACTTGTGGTTTGGTTTGATTTTGCTTTTGTGTGCTTTCAAAATGTACCAGATTCCAAACCTCACCAACTGGGAGCAGCCATAATCAGGTATACTAAAAACATCTGGAAACAGAGGTCCAGAATGACTTCCACTCAGAAGTCTGACCAACAGCTAGGACAAGGAAGAAGATTCAGGGCCACAGGAGAAAAAGACTCAGACCAAGCATAGCCTGATGCCTCCCAAAGCCATTCATTTGGAAACCACCGTGCACCAACAGCACGATGAGTCCACAGCACTCTGAGGCTGATGGTTTTGACAGGGCACTGTTATGTAATCAGTATCCACAAAGATTCTGCAAGGTCTAAAGAGGCCCGGGTCACTTTGATTTATCAAAAAAGGAAGAAATGCCAAAATAGGGGTGCAGTGTAATATCAGCACTTCAGTGTCCAAGCCTGACGATGGACCTCAGTGATTGCCTGAATGACATCATTTGGAGGTAACATTTTGAAAGGAAGAAAGAGCAGGTGCAAAAGACAGCCCAAGCCTCCCCACCTAAGTAAGAGCAGGCACAGCATGTGCTCATATTTAGGGACTATTTCTTTTCCACATTTTGCTATAAATAGGATAGGTTTTCTTATTACTCAGGGTGAATTAGCCTCACTGGTGGGATACTGGAGAAATCATCATTGACACTGGTGTATGACTTCTGTTTCACTTCAGTGTCTATACTTACTTCATTCCACTGTCCACAACCCACATCACCTTCCAGGACACTGTTAGATGTCTCCTAAAAGCTTGATCCCAAAAACAGCAGTGTTCAGAGGTGGAGTTCTGAGTGGTGACTAGATCAAGAGGGATTTCATCTCATCAATGACCTAATCCTTTGATGGATTTGTAGCTGAACGGGTTCATGGGAGGCGGTAGAAATTCAGCAGGTGCACCCTCGTTTGAGGAAGTAGGTCGCTGGGGTTGTTCCCTCTTTCTGTCTGTGTGCTTTCTCTGTCCTGACCACCATGATGTAGCCTCTCTGCTCCCTGCTCCTGCCACCATCACATTCTACCTTGCCATGGCCGCAAAGCAAAGCAATCTGCCAACTATTGACTACTAAAAACTTGAGCCAAAAATTTCTTTCCTCTAACTCGATTTTCTCAGATATTTTGTCACAGAGATAGAAATCCAAATATCACAGCTGTGCTTACCGAAATATCCCTGTGTCATCCTCTCAACCAACACAAGGCAAACGGACTCTTTTATATGACTCCTCCTCGAATCTCCTACTTCATAGTATTTTCAGTTAAAGATGACAGCTAACATCCAAATTGCTTCAACCTCTATTCCAGACTGATGTCTTCAAGCAAATTTACTTCAGATCATTTATTCTGAAAAGTAGAGATGTTAGATAATGTATTCTAATTCCAAAAAATTACCACAGATATCAGCAAAAGTTACTAAGAAACAACTATAAATTCTTAGAAGGCAAACTCAAAGTAATTTGTTTCCCATAGAATCTCTTTGAGTTTCAGTTAGTAATTTATGAATAGGCTTTCCAGCATCAAAACACTGTACTTTGGTGAATAATAAGCAAGTAGCAAAAACATTAAAAAACAGATTACAAAACTTTGGGGACCTTTCCAAGTAAAGGTAACTTGGAAAAGTTACAGAATCATTGCATGAAGGTTGAAGAGTTTAATCTTTTCTTTTAATGTAGTTACAACTGTACAAAACTTTAATAATTAATTACAGTAATGTAAGTCTTGATTCTTAATTTCCAGATATAACTAAAGACTGTATCTAAAAGAAGTCGTTTCTTTGGTTTTTCTTCTAAATCACATGTTGATAAAGGGTGGAGATTTTTTTTTAACATGACAGATTGTTCTGGTTTGCTTTAATCCATATTTGGTCATGATCAAAGAATGATGTCTCCAAGATAAAAATTGACCCTCATCTTTAAAAAGTTTGCCCTATTTTTCTCTAGCCAAGAGAAAGCCCCAATTTGCTGCTATAACTTTTGTGACAGGAACCTTTCTTGGTCTGATGCTTTCCAGAGAGAACAAGGCCTTTTCCTTAGGAAAACGTCTGAAATTGTGGCCTGTCATTAAATATTATTTATTTGTATAACATCCATATACTATCTTCCATACAAAAGAGAAATGTTAACTCCTACTCATCAAAGTAATCATTATTTTAATTCCTTTATGAATATTATGGTCTTTCAAAATATATTTCCCACTTCCTTTTAAAATATAGCAAATTGGTATCACAAAAAGACAATGTCATGAACTGAATTTTGACCTCTCCAAATTATATGTTTAAAGCCTAACCCTTGGTACCTGAGAATGACCAGACATGAAAAAAAGGTGTAAGAGTTAATTAAATGAAAATGAGATCATTGGGGTATAGTACAGTCCAGCATGACTTGTGCAACGTAGACAAATTGTAGAGAGAAAACTAAATACACAAGAAGAAGACAGCTACATCTCAGAGAGTCTACTATTTTTCTTCATCAAAGGCA
>RJWT010054501.1:0-10277 GCA_004365215.1 Cuniculus paca
AAAAAAAAAGATGCATACATGCATACATGCTTTCTAATAAATATATAAATAAATATAAAATACACTTACCAAAACAGAATAAATATGCAAACACTGGTAAACAGGAGAAAAATCAACAAGATCCTGAACACTTAAGACCTGAAAAATAAAAAATAAAGCCAATTAAAAAATTATACATCAAATTGTCCAATAGTCTCCTATTGGATAACATAAAGTTAAAAGATAGATAAGGAGACTCATAGATGTTGCACTATCGTATTTCTCAGGTCTTACCGTAGAAAGTATACAATATAAATGTAACACCTATTTTATTTCATTTTGACATTTCTTCTTCGTATGTTTATCATCACTGTAAACCATTTTAGATGATAAATTTATCTTCATTATGCTTGGCAGATTACCAGACAACTGCCAGAGATAATCAGACACTTCATTACTGATCTTGTGAAAACTATGCCGGAGTTGGTAAAGACAAGGTCCTTCTCCTAAGCAGCTATTTCATATGATTTGCCACTACTGCTTCAAGTTAAAGATACCATCACTTATTATTTGAAACACAAAGAAAGAGAAAAATCACAGCTACTTGAAACAATGACATCATCAATTTTAACATGTATACTGATTTCTGCTCGGTTAAAAAGTGAAAAAATACAGCTTAGAATAGTTAAAATATAGTTAATGGTATGAAGTTTTAGAAATATATAAACTCTCTCCAAAAAATACATTTCTTAAAAAAAAAATTAGCTGGGCATGGTGGCGCATGCCTGTAATCCCAGCATTTGGGAGGCTGAGGCAGGAGAATCATTGCGAGTTCGAGACCAGACTGGGCTACAAAATGAGCTCAAGGCCAGCCTGAACTGCATAGTGAAACCCTGTCTCAAAAAAGACAAAAAAAACAAACCACATTTCTATTCTCATTAATCGCCAGAGTGGACCTAAATCATTTTTATTATAATGTTACTTATTAGAAAAAAATGACAGAAATGAAATGCAGTAATAGTAAAAGAAATCCAAGAAAACAGGAAAACAACTAAATTATTCCAAGGGCATTGGATTTCAATTAATCCAGGAGTCTGAATTTGGCATTAAGGCATGATAGCAATACTCTCAACAGTTAAAGGTAAGTAAAACAGACTGGGGAAAATTTAGGTAAGACTAGATCATCTATTTTTACCACGTATAGCTATCTCAGAAGACAACACAGAGATTCTCTGAATATTATGAACAAAAACACAGATTTAAAAAACACTAATTTCAAGGAACTAATCAAGACACTAATTCCACATTAGAAATTCATTTAACTAGCAGGGCATGGTGGCGCGCCACTGTAATCCCAGCACTCAGGAGGATGCGGCAGGAAGATCCACCATGTGCTGCTACACAGTAAGCTCAAGGCGAGCCTAAACTACACAGCAAAACCCTGTCTCAAAGAAAAAAATTCATTTAACTGTTTTAGGCTGTTCTCCAATCTTAGGATTGGAGTTAAGTAACTCCAATCGTAATAGAATTACACTGCAGTAAATACCAACTGAAAAGAACAGGTGTAAGCTAATCAAAAATAGGCCAAATGGCAGGATCAAGACATTATGAAATAAAACATGTGCCACAGATAAATATGGGTGATTACTACAAAAAAATCATTAGATTTACACTTTCCTGTTCATATGACAGAACACCTGGGTTCAACTATCAATGGTCTACAAATATAATCTACAGTATATCCTACTTGCCTGTCTATTATATAGCCTAACAAACTGGATGACTCCATAGTGCATTACAATCTGATTGACACAAATCCAGTTTGCACATAGCAAGACTAAGAGTCACAAAGACATACATTACAATCCAAAAGAAACAAATTCCATTACCTCCTCTTCATTCTCGTCCTCTTCCTCGAGGACATGTTTCAATACAATTTCATTTCTTTCTTCTGGAATTCTATCATGATTCATATACATATTCTTCCCAAATTTCACATTATTTTGCTTCTGTAGAGCAACACTGAAGGTTTTCTGCTGTTGTGCCTATTTTGGAGAAAGCAAAAATCAGAATATTTCAAAATTTATTCTGGCCAAAATTAGTTCTAAAAGTTGTTCATAATAATTTCCTCTCTTTTTAATGTAGATATAAGAACTGTAGCAACATCATCTTTTAAATTCATGGTTTGTGCCTTCTTCCCTTTCAAATAGTCTTCCCAGGCAATTAGCAGTTTTGTTTTGTTTTGTTTTGTTTTGTTTTGTTTTGTTTTGTTTTGTTTTTGTTTGTTGAGACAGGGTCTCGTTATGTAGTTCAGGTTGGTCCTGAACTCACTATGTAGCCCAGTTCAAGGATGGCCTTGAACTCATGGCAATACTCCTGCCTTAGCCTCCCAAGTGCTGAGATCACAGGTATGTACCACCATGCCCAGCATCAATTTTATTTGAAAAGATTAAGTACCAACTTTTTTTTCATCTCCCTATTTTATTTATTTATTTATTTGTTTGTTTGTTTTGTTTTGCTTTGTTTTTTGGTACCAGGGACTGAACTCATGACCTTGTGCTTACTAAGTAGGCACTTGTGCTGCTGAGCTAAACCCCTGGCCCTATTTTGTGAACGACAAGTCTAAGAACATCATTTCTCACTGACAAACAAAATGAAATTGCTGGTTCGAAAATAATATTAACTTTATAACTTCCAAATACTTTCCCATTGTTTCTTCCTTTTATTACTGACTTGTAGCTTTTTAATGCAAAGTTAACACTTTGAATTTGTTTTTAAAAAGGAACAATTTAGATCCTTAGCATAAAAGAGCTTCCACTTGTCTCTGTGGCTGTCACTTGTTAACTAATTTTATAGTAGATCTGCTGCTAGGAAAAAATGTAACACCACATGGGTAGAGAAGATTGTGAGAGGTCAGTTGGTGAGTAAGTGAAGAATTCAAGTTAGATTGAATTTATTTATATAAGGAATAACTGTAAATCCAAAGAAAACACAAAATTCATTCCAAGCAAGAACTAGGAAACTTAAGAAAAGAGTAAAACTAAACAAAAATAAGCATTTCGTGTATGTAAAAGAAGTAAACCTTTGATTATTTTATATCCTAGATTACTAAATAGTATTAAATTCAAGTTCTTTTTAATCTCACCTGTTTCATTGCTGTTTCACCAATTTTGTCAGAATGTTTTCGAATGCTTTCCAGAAAGTCTTTGAGATCAGACATGGAGATTTCTTTAATGTCCTCACGGAGTTTAGGAAGATTTTCTATCATTAACTGACAAAACCGGTACTGACTAACGCGGGGAAAATACACCTTCTCTAATTGTTCCATAGTTTTTAGGGCAGAATAATACCTGTGAGAAATTAAAAGGAAAACTCTATAACAAGTTCTTATCATTTGAATTTTATAATTTAAGTAAATTTAAATAATTAATCAGTTATGCCTCCCAAAGAAAAAGATTCACAGGGGCTAGGGATGTAGCTCATTAGTACAGAGCTTTCCTAGCAATTGCAAGACCCTATATTCAATCCCAGCACTGCAATCAATGTAATAGTTGAAATCATCATTTATTTGTATTTACTAAACACAAATTACACACAATATACAAATCGCAGGATCAAGGACATTATTATAATCATCACAGTATCTTAAATACATAGGCAATTTTGGAATTATAATACTTAGTTATTTAATATGTAATATCACACTATCTCTCCCACCATAATATACATACACATACTATTATCATTAAAAAAAAAGTACATAGCATGGATTTAATTGTAAGTAAGAAAAACTTATGTAATTTGGAAATTTTCTTTTTGCAGCACTGGGGATTGTTTGAACTCATGACCTCACAATTGCCAGGCAGGCGCTTAGGTCACTGAGCTAAATCCCCAGCCCTTAGTTTTGGAAATTTTCATATTACTATTTAAGGAATCATAAATATTACTAAGTGTCACAAAAACTAGGTGAAAAACCACTGTAGAATGACTTCAATAAATATTTATGTAATGCCAATGTACTGTGTGATATGCTGGGTATATAGCACTTAGGAAAGTACAGTCTGTGCCATAAAGAATAGATGTATACTTTCATATACATAATTTAATTTTCTTTAGGTTTCTATGAGGTATACAGACATTCCTATTATGATTTACACCTAAAACGTCCTTCAAAAGTCTAGTGTATTCAGAAGTGAGGCTTTTAGAAGGTAACTGAATCATACTAATACTCTGTTCTTCTTTGTGAGTCCATGGCTAAAACTATAAAATAGGGCCTCGTTGGAGGTGGGTCACTGGGGTGTGACCAGGAAGGATGCCCCAGCTCCTCCCTTGCTCTCTTACTTTCTGGTTGCCATGACATAAGCAGTATTCCTCTGCCAAGTCAGTGTACCATGCCATTTTTACCTTGGAGCCAGCCAACCACAGACTAATTCCACTGAAACTATGAGCCAAAATAAACCTCTCCTCCTTTAAACTGCAGGTGTCAAAAGACTGCTAGAGTTAATAACCAAATTCATAGCATAGCTGGATACAAAGTCAACACTCACAAATCAATACCATTCATGTACACAAATAAGAAACTCACTGAGAGAGAAATTAAGAGAAACCACACCCTTGACAATAGCCTCCAAAAAATTAAATACTTGGGAATCAATCTAACAAAAGAAGTAAAGGATTTATATATTAAAAATTACAGTACTTTGAAAAAGGAGATCAAGGAGGGTATCAGAAAACAGAAAGATATCACTTGCTCATGGATAGGAAGAACCAACATCATGAAAATGGCCATACTCCCAAAATTGTTATACAGATTTAATGCAATCCCAATCAAAATACCATTAACATACCTCACAGAACTGGAGAAAACATTCCTAAAATTCATCTGGGAACAGAGCAACCTAGAATAGCAAAGGCAAGGCAGGAGGCATCACAACTCCTGGCCTAAAATTATAATACAAAGCTACTGTGATAAAATCAGCAAGGTACTGACAAAAAACAAACAAACACAGACCTGAGGACCAGTGGGACAGATTAGAAGATGCAGACATAGCTACAAACACACTCAGCCACCTTATCTTTGACAAAGGGGCCAAACATATTCACTGAAAGAAAGATAGCCTCTTCAATAAACAGTGCTGCAAAAACTGGCTCTCTACATGCTGAAGACTAAAACTATTAGTTTTCATGTCTATCACCCATGTCTATCACCATGCACTAAACTAAAGTCAAAATGGATCAAAGGGAGCCGAGCACAGTGGCACACACCTGTAATCCCAGCACTGGGGAGGCTGAGGCAGGCCTCAGTTGCATTGCAAGTTCGAGATCAGCCTGGATTATGAAGTACATAGTGAGCAGTGAGCCAACCTGAACTGCATAGTGAGACCCTGTCTCAAAAAGACCAAAAAAAAAAAGATCAAAGATCTAAATATTGAAACAGAAATACTACATTTACCGGAAGAGAAAGTAGGTAAAAATCTTGAAGATATAGGGGTAGGCAGAGACTTCATAAACAAAACCCAAGCAGCATGAGAAACACTTCAAAGAACCTAACAACTGGGATCTCCTTTTATTAAAAAGCTTTTGCGCATCAAAAGAAATCACCAACAGAGTGAAAAGACAACCTACAGAGTGGGAAAAAAATTTTAGCCAACTGTCCCTCAGACAAAGAACATCCATCAAGAACATATAAATAATTGAAAAAAATCAGACCTCCCCAAATTCAAAGCCTCAATCCAAAAATGTGCAGCTGAGATGAATACACACTTTTCAGATGAAGAAATATCAATGGTAAGTAAATATATATGAGAAAATGTTCAACATCATTGGTCATCCAAGAGATGCAAATTAAAACAACAAATGAGATTCTATCTCACCCCAGTAAGAATGGGTATCATTCAGAAATCACCCAATAACAAATGCAGGAGGGGGAGTAGGGAAAAAGGAACCCTTTTCCTCTGTTGGTGGGAACATAGACTGGTACAATCACTATGGAAATCAGTGTGGAGATTCCTCAAAAACCTAGGATTAGAGGTCCCATTCGACTCAGTTATTCCATTTCTATGTATTTTCCCAGAAGAATGAAAAACATCATAGCACAGTGATGTATGTGCACCCATGTTTGTAGCAGCACAATTTTTAATAGCTTAATCTTTTTTTTTTAAGAGAAAAAAGACAGAAAAGAAAACCAAAAAGCAACAGAGACAAACAAACAACAATAACAACAAACCCAAAACAATAACAGTAGAGGTTTAGGAAACAAGATAATAGGAATTTAACAATGGTTGTAATACCGCATATTGTTACCTTCAAAGGGGTTACTTAGATTACCAGATACCGACATGCAAAATTGATCTAATCATATAAGTATTAACTGTTCTTTTCCGAGAACTAATACAATTAGTATAATCATTTTAGCTATTTTATGTATATGTGTGTATGCATGTGTATATATATATATATAAATTTATGTCTTTTTCCTTTTCCCTTCCTTCTTTCCTCCTCTCCCCTATCCGAGTTACTTTCCTTCTTTGAGCAGTTTCTTACCCTTACACAATATTTATTGTAGATTTTGGATCATATTTACTCTTTCAGTTTCTTACACTAGGGAGACAATATGGTATTTACACATGGGAGTTTGATTTATTTCACCTATAAGTATGGTCTCAAGTAGCATCCATTTACTTATAAAAGCCTCAATGCAATCTTTATAACTGAGTAGTATTTCATTGTATAAAAATACCACATCTTTTTTATCCATTCCTCGATTGATGGGCACTTGGGTTGTTTCCAAGATTTGGCTATGTAATAGCCAAAAGAAGGAAGGCAAAAGGAAATATAAATATATATGCAGTATATATAAAACTGTATATATTTAACTGCACATATATATATAGATACATATATATATACAGTTAAGATAGTTATATTACTAATTGATATGAGTTCATTAAAAAGAAAGGTGTGTGCCTATATTGTATGATGATCAACTTTTCATGCCTATAGATTGTAATAGAAGCAACTACTTTGAAAATAACAATACACAATGTACTAACCATTGTTACACTCCTAAAATCTTATTTTGAAATTTCGTACCATTGCTTTTATTGGTTTTCTTTTTGTTGTTGTTTAAAATAAAATTTTTTAAAAATTTCAGGTGTCATGTATTTTGTCCCAGTAGGAAAAAAAAGACAACTTCAATGGCAGATATTGCTATTAACATTCTACAAGGTAAGCAAACTGAAACAATACATAATTTGGAAAAGATATTATAATTAATTAGTAGCAGGACTGAGACTTTACAGTTCCCCACAACATTATCACCAGCATCCATTTGAGAGTAGGCAAAGGAATTTTTAAAACTTGGTAAAATAGTAGTCTATATCTTGTTGGGTAAAAAAAAATTAAACATGGGAAAAGGCACTACCTAATGAACTTAAAAAACATTAAACTGAAAGGATAGTGAGTTCAAAAGCCATTTAAATATAATGTTTTTCAACATATATTCCTTTTTCTCGTGTATATTCTCAATTACAGCATATATGACAAAGTGTCACAAAATATTAGCACCAATTTAAAAAATAAGATATCTAAATTTCATCTTGGTTATTTAAAAAAATCATCAAAATTGTTATGTAACTATTTGGTCAGAAATTAAGATGTTTAGTTGATGGTATACGTAGGAGAGATGTCCTTATTTAGATGAAGTAAAATAATGAACTACTGTATATCTTTTCAATATAGTTCATAAAATTTCAGATGCAATATATCAGTCAATAGTCAAACTATACTATTTCATCCTATCCTACTTTGTGATTTGTTTTGATTTAGGTATATGCCAAAAGTGTTCTCTACAACAGGCAAAAATGCTGAAAATTTATGGAAACATCTATAATGTATTTCAACTCTTAAATAATGGATGCTAAATGAAAAGTACTACTACTAGTTTTGCAACATACCACAGACACAGTCAACTAACTCAGCAGCACAACTGTGACTCCTTTCAAACTGCTCATCTCTCACCATCCATGCCAGGACTTCCATGAGTCACTGAGACATCAAAAGACCCACCTAGTTCCCAAATGTATACAATCTAGAAATGTGAGCAGTTAATGCCACACATTAGACTCAAATCTTAACCAATGAGAAGAGAATCTGAAAGATAAATTCTTCTTTCCTATTCCAGGATGAAATGCTCTGATTTACAATAATTTGCACAACCTCTCAAAAGGTTTTTGAAATTCAATATAAAGCAGTTGATAATAACTCGCCTTCCTATTTGCTTTCCCAAGTTCCCTGTCTCATTACTGTTTCTCTCAACCCAGCTTTGGAGATTACCTAAGATTATACTCCCTAAAATTAGCAGTATGTAAAATGTAAGATTATTCTTCAGTTTCCACTTTTTAGAAGTCCAGGGTAGGTATACAAAAAGTTCATAATCTTCTTTTTTTTTTTGCAGCACCGGGGATTGAACTCACGACCTTGCGCTTGCCAGGCAGGCGCTTAGACCGCTGAGCTAGATCCCCAGCCCTAAAAGTTCATAATATTAAAGAACAAAAGAGATCAGATCCTGCATCTTCTCTAAAATTTAATCATAAATCTCCAAAACTTTATCTATTTCTACATGGAAGCAAAACCTGCATAATAGATTATCACTTCTCTTTTGGTACACATGATGCTGTCTTTTAAAAATCATAACAGTAATACATAACTACTAGAAATGGAAAAACATAAAAATATGCACAATCTGATACTACCATATAGTAATTATTTCCATTAATTTTGGACATATTCTCTTCTATTTACTCATATACTACTCAATAATATAGAATGGAATTTACCTTAAAAAGTTATTTAAAAATAGAGTACTACAACTGCATTCCTTCATGAAGAATTTAGTCAATAGGCTTAACAGTAGACTAGACACAAGAGAAGAAATGATCGATGGGTATGAAGACAGGTAAACAAAAATTATGCAAAATGCAACATATTCAAAGAATGGGAAAAAGTGGCAGTAATATCATTGATCATTAGAAGCAGATTCAGTAAACCTGAAGGTAAGTCCAAAAAATATCAAATTGAAACACAGAAAGAAAAAGCATTAAAAAAGGAAAAATTCATTCCTGAAAATTATCAGACATTAAACAATGTGCATATAACTGAAAGTTTCAGAATGAAAGGAGATGAAAAAATGGGGCAGCAAAAAATACTAGAAGAGATGAAAGCTGAAAATTTTCCAAAAACTGATGGAAGACATAAGACCATGGATATAATAAACTAAACAGATCCCAAGCAATATAACTACAAAGAAACTGATACATACATAGTCAAAATTAAAAATGTTTGAAAGTAAAACAAATTCATTTTTCAATAAACAAAAGCAGGAAATCTATCTCCAGATATGTGCTACGATACTAAACAAAGTTGATCATACTAAAGACAATGAAACCAAAGAGAAGCCTGGATCTACAGAAAGGAAAAAACAAACAGAAATGATAAATTGCTAAGTGCAAAAGAATCTACTTAATTATCATTCATATGTGTGTGTCTGTGTATACATATATAGTTTATATAAAGTATTTTTACAGGCAAAACTACAGAAGCAGAGCTCAACTGACAGGATGGCAATAAATATAATTATAAAACTCTACATTTCGGGGCTGGGGATTTAGCTCAACAGCCTAAGTTGCCTGCCTGGCAAGTATGAGGTCGTGAGTTCAATCCCCCGTGCCGTTAAAAAAAAAAAAAAAAAAACTCTACATTTCTTAAATGATAATAGAAGACAGGTTGTGAATATGCATACTGTAAACTCTAGAAAATTTCCTAGCATTTAAGGACAGTACCAGATTAAGAGTTGCCAGGTTGAAGCCTAAACCCCTGCCTCTGAGTAATCAGTACAATGAAAGTAAACAGACTTACACCAAGGCACATCACAAGGAAATTACAGAACACAGACAATAAAGAGAAGATTTTTAACAAAAGACAAGGTAGGTCACAAATGAAGGATGAGAAATTCGAATGACTTTAGACTTCAAACTTTTCAACGGCAACCCTGGAAGATAAAGGACATGAAAAATATAGAGAGGGAAAGAGAGACGAGAGAGACAAAGAAGAGATGGAGAGAGACAAAGAAGCATGGAAAGAGACAGAAAGAGACAAAGGGAGCAAGAAAAGTACAATGAACTTGGAAAATCTTACTGTACAATAAGCAATAAAGTACACAGAGACAAATGAAGACACAGAATTTGCTTGAGGGATTTCTCCAGGAAAATTTGGAACAACTGGTGTATCAAAAAGTTATC
>RJWT010054502.1:0-10252 GCA_004365215.1 Cuniculus paca
GGGTTTTCAGTGTCTGTAAGTAAACTGGCATTAAAAGCAGGATTAGAATCAAGATATTCTAACTTTTAGTACAGTGCTTTTCCCCTCACCAATGGTTTTTCATTTTTTGGCCTTCAAATAGTTTTTCCACATCAAATCTATAGAAACTCAGCATGTGGAAGAGAAGTAAATTGAAATTCCTCCCCTAGCAGGAGGAAGAGGTTTTGAGCAGGTGAGATGGGGTACCAGTGACCTCGTGTGTCCCCTCACTGGCTGTTGGTGGGACAGGGGAACACTGCTTAAATATGATGTGTCTGATCTGGTGGAAGCAGGCACCGAGGACTTAAAGTGCATGTGTGTTGATAAACCACTGAGGCACATGAGAGACCACTCCATTACCCCTCGGTTCTTATTCTTCAGTGAAATCACGACTCGTAGCTAAAAATGAAGTGAATTTTTTTTATTTATTAAAGGGATTATTCTTTGTGAAAGAACAAAGTAGCAAAATTTATTTTTTAAAAAATTTAATAGAGAGTAAAGAGTTCCTGTAAACCATACCCAATAACTGGCATCTGTTACTCACATCAGGAGCAGAAAGAATCCAGGCCCTGGTCATCAGGGCACAAGCATCTAGAACTCAGGCTAGTATGGCCCCTTTCCATGATTTCAATTCAGCTCTTTTCTGTGATTTCAATTAATGCCAACAGACTGGGAGAAAGTAGGCAGCATTATTCAGAGCAGTAAATCTCTCACTCGAATGCTCAACTGTAGAGAAGACATATCAAAATACTCCTCATTAGTAGCAAAATCATGCTTTTGTTCTTATCAAGCATTGCAAAATTACTCACACAAAGTTGAAAATTAATTTGGTTTATCTTTGGTAGGCACATAAGACATTTTAAAAGGAGTACCAGCTTTTGTTCATTAGGGGTATATATCTTGATTGGCTGATTTTTAAATTATATGTTGATTAGGTTGTGCCTATTCATTCCGGAAGTCTATGTTGAGTACCAGGGAAATCTACCTAAAACTCTGAAAATAAAAGTTTACCTGTTTTTCAGAGGATAATGATAGGAGTAAGTGAGACACTGTAAGTGAGTTATAGGTACAGACCCACTAGTGTTGGCGCATGTCATTGGTCTATCATGTTAAACCTCTTTGTTCATTGCTAATAGATCAGGTGTAGAAGTTCCATGTGACTCTAAAGTTTCTTCTACTCAGATCTATAGAAGTAAACCAATGATTTACAATGTGTCTTGGTACAAAAAGGCAGAAAGGCTAATCACACTGTTTTGTGTGTGAAACAAACTAGGAAACACAGAGAGAAGTGGGAGGAATGTAAATGATATAATGGAAAACTTCATAGGTTGTGGTTGAAGCCATAATTCAGGATCAAGCTAGAGTTTGAAGCAAGAAGAGATTCTTAAAGGAGAAACATATAAGAAAATATATGAAGATGAGAAAACAACCAAATAATAGTGATGGGACAGAGAAGGGCAAACAAGAATATTTGTGATACATCACTATACCCAGGTTGGGAACAAAGATAATGCTTTATCATGCATTGTAGTGCAATGCATTTTATACAGTAAAGCATTCATTATATGTTTGGCTATATTTGTAGGCTTTACATTCAGCCTGAAAATGAAGATCCCATACCCTGGCCCTGCTATGGATCCTGTGTTAGATGTTTGACTCTTTCTGATTTTTAAGGAATTTGTATTTATATGGTGCACCGCTTTGCCATCTGCAGTATTTTTTTGGGATAATTAAAGTTAGGCCTCTTTTCCTGTAAACAGAAGATGCCAACTAAGTTAGATTCCTTAAACATGGAGAACATTTCCTAAAATGGACTTTTATGGGGTTTTTTGGGGAGTGGGGTGGGTAGCTGTGCTCTTACCTTTCTTATGCTCTGTGACACTGGACTTTCTAAAACCTTACATTTTTTAATGATGTGCATCAATCAGTGCTTTTTCATGTAAATAGTTTTACCACATTATAAACTGCAGTGTTTCACTTAAACTGTTGATTTGTATTTGTTACACAGAAAACAAACTATGTAGTTTACTTCAGTCAGATCTAATAATAACTCTAATGCCATTCTTGCCAAAACGTCCATTAAAGACATATGCCTTGACTCATTGATTCCAATAATAGGGAAAAAAAACCCAGTCTTTCCCAGAAGCTGGCAATTTGATGTTGCTTTTGAAGGGGAGATGGGATAGAAGAAAGGATCTCATCCAAATGTTTATATAGCTTGAGAACCATAGGAGTCAAGCAGCAAACAGGAGTCTATATTCTCCAGTAACACAGGAATTAGGAGTTCTGGGTTTGTTTAGACAGCATGGTACAGATGGATGAGACCATAGAAAAAAAATCAAAATTAAGTAAGGAGCAGGATCTTGTGGGAAAGTAGCTAAACTAAAACAAATCTCTGACTAAGAAAAGTATTATAATACCCAAATTTATGCCCAGGTCTTCAGTACCCCATGCATGAGGGAAGTTAGCTGATGACATAGTTTTTTTGTTTTCTCATTAAAAATTTTTTTTTCCTGCTTGTTCTGAGGTAAATGCATTATGAAGTTCTTATATAGACAGCATTGGATAAAATTACTCATCTCAAAATATTGGCTGGATACCACATATCTATAAATAAAATAAGACACAAAATCATACACTAAGTGCTAATTTATTTTTAATGTATATTCTTGCAGAGTATACATTCAGTTTCTTTTAAATCGACTTTTGATGGCAACCTAATAGTTTATTTTTTTTGTGAGTAAAGATGGATTTTATTTTTTTTTTATTCTTTTGAAAAGTATACAACCAAACAAAATAAAATAAAGTACAGTCAATCACAACAAAACAATGAACATGGTACATGACTTCGAAACAGGGTAAAAAGCAATCAATAATGGCTACCATAATGCCTCTTGTTATATGCAGTATAACTGCCCATACCATCAGGGATAAATAAAATCAAACAAAATAGAACAAAATAAAACCAGTAAAAAACCAAAACAAAACAAAGCAGAACAATGTAAGCAATACAGAACTTCAAGATACTACTAAAACAGCAGTCAGCCCAATAGTTCAGATGGTAGTTAGGTAAAGACAGTTTGTGGAGGATTAGAATGAAAATTGAGTGATATGTTCAAGATACATGCCTATCATGTTGCTTCTTTGGGTACCTTATAAAACCTATTCCCAGTCAGATCCTAGTAGCACATACCTATAATTTCAGCACTCAGGATGCTGAGACAGGATGATTGCCAAGAGTTGGCGGTCAGCCTGAGCTACCCAGTGAATTCAAGGTCAGCATGACTACATAGCAAGACCCTGACTCAAAAAGAAAAGAAAGAAACAAAATTTAAAAAAACATTATTTCCTTCTACTATCAATAAGCCTGAATTAAAAGACTAAGCTGAAGTAATCTTAAAAACCATTTTAGCTTTGAGTCAGAGAAATCAAGAGGATTTGGTGGATAAATATAAAAGAGAGTGTGAGAGTGGAGGATTCAATGACCTTATGACTCACATTGCCCTAATTTGGCCCTCTTTCTTTCTAAAAAAAATTGAATTTAGAGACATCATGACAGACTAGAAGCAGCAGTACTCACAAGATACTTACCAAGAACTTTAGAAAAGCCCCCCTGCAAAACAAACAACAAAACAAAACAAAACAAACAAACAAACAAAAAACAGACACAGGAGAACAACTTGAAGAAGAAACCCACCAGATGAACTCCAGTAGGAGGGCTGTTTATAGAAACAAGTAGGATCATGTCCTGATTCGGGCACAGCATACAGCTCAGGTCTAGAGAACAACCATGGGGGATGGGGGGCATTAATGCCCTGACAGATAATGCCCTTTCCACAGGGAGACAGAGTTCAGAAAGCCAGATACTCATAGGAGAAGGCCTCTTCAGATCAGGGTCACAAGGAAAGCCCGGGCCAGAGCATCACTCAGAGGGCAATGACTGACTTAAGACTGGTGAAGCCTAAGGACAGAGAGGAACAAAGAGCCTAGTCTAAGTAAGGGACTTGAAACCAGGCATTCAGGGGTCTGTGACATGGTGAGAATTGCAGGGACTTGCAGCGGAGTGACCACTGCTGGCAATGGAATAATGCTGGGTGGGCATTCTCCCACTGCCTCCCACATGCCACTCAGCTCTGTGCCATGTGGTATCCCATCCACATCTTGCCCTCCAAATGCTGAACAGAACTCAGCACCTGGTGGGATTCATTCCACTGCCCAAAAGCTACCAAGCTCCCTCCCATTGGCATCCAAATGTCACTGTATTCCAAGCAGAAGGGCCCTCAGTCTTAAAGTCCATAAAATCCTCCTCAGACTGGAGGGAGACTCTGAGAGGCACAGACAGAGAATTTATCATGGGGAGAAGGTTAGAGCTTGAGCTATGGGGGAAGAAGCACACTGGATAAATTCAGACTGGAGAATAAATAAGACTGAGAGGACTTAACTTTTGTGCATTTGTATGTGTGATTGTTTTTCTTTATTCTTTTCTTTTTCCTTTCTCATCAGATAAATGTACATATGTGTGTGTATACGTAAGCATGTATGTGAGGTGTTTGTGTGTGTGAAACAAAAGAATAAGAATTAACTAGTGTTTTAGTTTAGTGGGTACCTTTCTTGGTCACAAAGCTCATAAAGGTCATAAAGGTTGGTCATAAAGGTTAACCTTTAATAAAACGTGTATGGAGAATTCAAACACAAGCTTTTTACCATCATATCAATTGGTTTTGACCTTCTTAGTGTTTCCCCAAGCCCCATTTACACTTCTCCTTCTCTTCTTTTTCCATGATTCTGAAAAAATCTCTAAACCCCCTTTAACCCTCTCTTCATTCCAGATGTAAAATATCACCAAAGTCTTATCCCTTTTATTTTTTACATTTGCTGTTATCTTTTTTCTTCTTTCTTTCTTTTTGAACTATTTTTACCTTTTCTTCTTCCTTTCTCTTTCCCTTACTATCTGCATCCAATTTTCCAAATCTAAGTAATTAAATAACCTGATGCATGAGCAAATAAAACACTAAATGAGTATAACCAGAAAAGAACCTCTTTATGATATATCATAGTCAATATCTCAGAAATTCATTAGAGAATACTAAGTCTATTACAATAATAGCAGATTTCTTAATACAAACCTAAAAGTCCAGAAGAGATTGGAATAAAGTTTTTCAAGCAATAAAAGACAACAATTGTCGATAGAAATTACAATACCTTGTAAAACTATCCTTCAAATTTTCTGGAGACTGTCCACAACAAAGAGAAATTAAGAAATTTATGACCACTAAATCAGCATTGCAGGAAGTACTTAAGGGAATCTTGGACAGAGAAATAGAGACCCACATTGCTAAAGAATTCAAAGGAAGGAATATATCTAACTGGGAAAGTGTTTAAACAAGAGGAAAAAATGAAGGAATCCATACTGGAAAATTGATGCAATGAAAAGATACAATAATAGTAACAATAACAACACTCAATGTAAATGGTTTTAACTCTTCAATAAAAAGACAAAGATTAACAGACTATCAAAAAGCAAAATCCAACCATATATTACCTGCAAGAGAAGCACTTCATCCACAAAAAAAATAAATTAAGTTAAATACATATGCTTGCATTTTGGTTGAAAATGAATTCTTTAACCAGAACTGTGGAAAGAATTGCCCAACTTCATAAAACAGAAACTGGTAGATACGAAAGGACAGGCATACATTAATCCAAT
This sequence comes from Cuniculus paca, assembly GCA_004365215.1. NCBI lineage: Eukaryota > Metazoa > Chordata > Mammalia > Rodentia > Cuniculidae > Cuniculus > Cuniculus paca. The sequence continues at coordinate 5,726 of RJWT010054502.1, forward strand.
CTCAGTGGGAGGACTTCAGTGCCCCACTCTCATGAATAGACAGATCAATCAGACAATAAATTTAGAGTTGAATCCCATCATCAAACAAATGGACTTAGCACATATTTACAAAGTATTACAGCCAACAAAAACGGAGTCCACATTTTGCTCAGAAGCACATGGAACTATCTCTAAAATAGATCATAATTTACGCTATAAAGCATGCTTAAATAAATAAAAAAAGAATTAAAATAATCTCTTGCATACTATCAGATAAGAGTGGAATGAGACTAGAAGTCAACAACAAAAGAAACCACAGAAACTATGAAAACTAATGGAGATTAAATAATACATTCTTGAATAACCAATGATTCACAGTTGAGATCAGGAAAGAAATTAAAATGTTCCTAGAGACAAATGAGAATGGAGGTGCAACATATCAAATCCTATGGAACAAAATGAAAGCAGTTCTCAGAGGGACATTTGTAGCTGTGAATGCTAACTTTTTTTAAAGAGCAATTCCAAACAAATAACCTAAAATTGCATCTGTAGGTTGTAGAAAATCAAGAGAAATTCAAATCCAAAACTTGTAGTAGAGCAGAAATTAAGACTAAGAAAATAATACAAAGGATCAAGGAATCAAAGAGTTAGTTCCTTGAAAGGTTAAACAAGTTTGATAAACTCGTAACCAAACTTGCTGAAAGAAGAAAATAAAAGAATCATATCAATGCAGTTACAAATTGAAAGGTGAAATCACAATGGACACCACTTAAACCTTGCATACTATAAGAAACTACTTTAAAAATGTATATTCTAATGAATTGGAGAATCTAGAAGAAATGGACAAATTCCTGGACACATAAATTACTAAAACTATGAAATACAGGCAGTAATAACTGTCTTACCAACTGAGAAAAGTCAAGTATCTGTTGGATTCATCTCTGAATTTCATCAGAACTCCAGGAAAGAATTGATGTCAGTACTTCTTCCATGAAACTAAAAGGGAAGGAACGCTGTTGAACTCATTCTTTGAAGCCATCATTGTTCTGATATAAAAACCAGATGAGGATTCAATTAAAAAGGAGAATCATATGCCAATTTCTTTAATGAACATAGATGCAAAAATCCTCAACAAGACACTTGCAAACACTGTAAAAAACCCTTAAGTTCATACATCATGAACAGCTTGCTTTCGTTTCAGATATACAAAGATGGTTCAACATACCTACATAAATAAATGCAATACAATACATAAAAAGAAGTAAAAATAAAAGCCGGGCGTGGTGGTTCACGCCTGTAATCCCAGCACTCAGGAGGCTGAGATAGGTGGATCATTGTGAGTTCGAGACCAGTCTGGACTACAAAGTGAGCTCAAGGCCAGCCTGAACGGCATAGTGAAACCCTGTCTCAAAAACAGGGCTGGGGATCTAGCTCAGCGGTCGAAGCGCCCGCCCAGCAAGCGCAAGGTCAGGAGTTCAATCCCCAGTGCCGCAAAAAAAAAAAAAAAAAAAAAAAAAAAAAAAAAAAAAAAAAAAAAAAAAAAAAAAAAAAAAAAAAAAAAAAGATGTAAAGATAAAAACATAATTATCCCAATGCATGCAGAAAAAATCTTTGACAAAGTTCAAATCCATTTATAACCAAAACTCTGATAAAAATAGGCATAGAACGAACTTACCTCAAATGATGAAGGCCATTTATGACAAACCCACTGCTGATAAATGATGAAAGAACTGTCTCTAAAATTGGGAATATATAAGGATGTTAACTGTTACCATTTCTGTTCAACATAATACTTGAAACTTTAGCCAGAAGAGTTGAACAAGAGAAAGAAGTAATAAGGATATGAAGAGGACAGGAAGAAGTCAGCCTATCCTTATTTGCAAGTGACAAGGTCTTTTTCATAAAAGACCCTGAAAAATTCTACTGGAAGTCTCTTAGAGCTAATAAATTCCACAAAGTGGTGGAATACTTACTAAAGACACAAAAATTAATAGCATTCATGTGTACCAACAGTGAACCTACTGAGAAAGAAATCAGGAAAACAATCCCCTTCATGGTAGCTTTGAAAAATACCTCAAAATTAACCTAAAGAAGTGAAAGACCTTCATAACAAAAACTACGGTACTCTGAAAGAAAAACAAAAAATGTTAAAGAGAACATCAGAGAATGGAAGAACATCCTCTGTATCTGGATAGTAAGAACTGGAATTTCTGAATGGTTGTATTACCAACACTGATGTATAGATTTAATGCAGTTTCAATAAAATACCAGCAACATTCTTCACAGAAATAGAAAAACATTCTAAAATTTTTATGGAACTAGAAGAGACCAAGAATATCCAAACCAACCCTGGGCAAAATGAGCAAAGTGGGAGGCATTAAACCTCTCATTTCAAATTATACTACAAAGCTGCAATAATAAAAGCAACAAACTTCCAGTGCAAAACAGACATTTACCAATGGAACAGAATTGGGTATTCAGAAACAACCCCATGTACCTTCAGTCATTTTATTTTTTGAGAAAGGGGAAAAAATGTGCAGAAAACATAACCTTTTTAATGAATGGTTTTGGGAAAAGTGATCATTCCCATGCAGAAAAATGAATCTAGAGCCATACCTCCTACCCTGTACTACAATAAAGTAAAAAATGAATGAAAGACCTAGTATTAAAATGGAAACACTGACTGTCAGAAGTTAGAATAGGTAATACTATCAAAGACATAGGCATAGGTAGGGAGTTTCTGAACAGGCCTCTAATTGCATAAAAAATAATACTAAAAACTACAAATGAAATCATATTCAATCCAAAAGCTTCTGCACAGTAAAGGAAACAAGCAAGACACTGAAGAAACAATCTGTAGACTGGAAAAAAAAAATTCCTGCAGCTCTTTGTGGACTAATAATTAGAATACATAAAGAAAAATGTGAGAAAAGAAAAATTAAGGTATAATATGTACAGGTACAAATTCCCTTGATGAATGTGATCAATATTTATGACAAATATGCACTAATAAAAAGTAAAGTTAAAAATATTTTTGAAAAAGAAAATTTAAAAAGTTATAAAAAATTAGAACCCCAAAAAATTGAAATGGGCAATTTAAAGGAATAGGCACTTAAAAAGAAAAAAAAAAAAAAGAAATCCAAATGGGTAGAAGGTATATGAAGACAGTTCAGCATCATCTTTGATCATTAGGGAAATGCAAATCGAAACAGCATTGCAATTCCACTTTACCCCGGAAAGAATGGCTGCTACCAAAAACTCCCAAACAAACAAATGCTGATGAGGTTTTTGAGAAAAAAAAACTGCTACAGTGTTGGTGGGAATGTAAACTAGTACAACCACTATGGAAATCAGTATGAAAACTGAAGTTCCATTTGACCCAGCTATTCCCCTCTTGAGTATCTTTCTGAAAGAGTTAAAGTCATCATATTACAGTGGTACATGAGTACATATGTTTGCAGCAGCACAGTTCACAATAACTAGATTATATAGGTAGCCAAAATGTTCACCAGCAGATGAGTGGATAAAGAATATAGGGTCCATATACACAATGGAGTGCTACTTAACCATAAAGGACAAATTTGAGACATTTTTAGGAAAAAGAATGAATCTGGAGACCATAATACTAAGTGAAATAATCAGACACTGAAAGATAAATAGTGCCTAGTTTCTCTTACATGAGAAACCCAACATATAAATAACTTAGCAAAATACAAGAAAGACGATGGGAAACAGTCAGGTACACTTTGTGAAAAGAGTGGAGGGAGCCCTGAAGGAGTGAAAATAGAAATAAAAACATTGATGATGCAATAGGTACTTGTAACAATTCCTCAGATAAATGTGATTATTATGTGTCACAAACATATTTCCAACAGTAAAAAAGTAAAAAAATTGTAGTGTAAAAAGTTTAATTTAAACGAATTAATTTTATTTGAATCAAATTTTAATTGATACAGAAAACAAATAGGATGTACACAATAGTTGGGTAACATGATGTTTCAATACATGCATGAATATGTAGTATTTGTATCATTTCTATAGTGTGAAGACTTTCAGTCATTTCTTTTAGCTTTTTGAAGTTTACAGAACATTATTGTCTTCTATAGTTATTCTACTGTGCAATAACATAGCTCAACTTCTTACTCCTCTAACTTAATTTCCACTGATCAAGTTTTCTCTTCTGTTTCCTTCCAACTGTTATCCTCAGTCTCTTGTGACCACAATTCTATTCTCAACTTCTGTTAAGATCAAGCAATCTATGTTATCCATACAAGTAAGATTGCGCAATACTTGTCTTTTTATGTCTGCCTCATTTCATTTAACATAATGATCTCTGGTTCCATCCATGTTGTCTCAAATGACGTGATTTCATTCTTTTTATGCCTAATGATATTAAATTATGAATATATAACACTTTTTAAAATCCACTCATCTGTTAATAGACAACCAAATGGATTCCTTATCTTGGCTATTATGAATAATGTTAAACATGCAAGCACAGAAATCTCTTCAACATACTGATTTCATTTCCTCTATATATATACCCAA
>RJWT010054503.1:0-10275 GCA_004365215.1 Cuniculus paca
GGCCCCTTGCTCTTCTTTTTTAAAGGTCTGAATTTCTGACCTATATTATTTTCTTTTTTTTTCCTGAAGCATTTCTTTCCAAGCAGGTTTACTGGTAACAAATATTCTCCGCTTTTGTTTGAAAAGTATTTATTTCACTTTTGAATGATTATTTTACAGGTTATAGACTTTTATGTTAGTGAGTTTTTAAACCCTTAGCACTAAATATTTTATTCTGTGCACTACCTGCATGATTTTTGAGAAGACATATTTTTATCCTTGCTCATGTAGAGGAAGTTTTATTTCTCTGCTTCTTGGTTCTTTTTAAGATTTTCCCCCTTTACTTTTGATGTATATATTTTGCAATTTGAAGATGATATCCTTAGGTGTAGGGTGTTTTTTGGTATAGTTTGCTTGCTTTGGCATATCATTTGGCATATGGTTTTCTCTCAGCTTCCTGCATCTGTGATTCAATATCTGACTTTAATTTTTGAAAGTTATTGGCCATTATGACTTCAAATTTTACTTCTGTTCTTTTTTCTTTCTTCCCTTTCTGGTATTTGCCTTGTGTGTTATCCATTTTTCAGTTGTTCCACAGTTCTTGAATACCCTGTTCTGTTTTTAAAATCTATTTTTCTCTTTGATTTTTATTCTTAGAAGTTTCTATCATATCCTCAAGCTAAGAGATTCTTTCCTCCAAGGTGTCCCATCTACTATCTAGCCATTCAAAAATTGCTCTATGAAAGTGTTTTTGGTTTGTGCCATCTCTTTTTGATTCTTCCTTAGAACTGTCTTCTCTCTGTTGAAGTTATTCATTTGTGCTTGCACATCGTGTACTTTTTCCATTGAAGGTCTCATTTCAGAATCTCAATCAATTTTTAAAAAGTTCCTGGTCCGATAATTTCAATATACCTACCCTATTTGAGTCTGACTCTGATAGCTTATCTGGTATCTTTGAAGTGTGCTGTTGTTGTTGTTGTTGTTGTTGTTGTTGTTGGACTAGGGACACAATGGGCTGGTAGAAAGCAACTCTGGCAAAAGGGCCTTCAGTGGTGCAGCAGTGATGTGTGGAGGGAGGAAAATGTTCCTTAGTCCTAGGATTAGGTCTTGGTCTTTCCATGAGCCTGTGCCACGTTTTTTAGTCTCTTTCCTACCCCTTTAGGTGGGACAGGACTGCCAGATGAGTCTAGAATTAGGCATTTCTCCCTTCCCTCAGGTAGGGTAGGCTTTGCTATTCCAGTGGGGTTAAATCCTGGTGAGATCATTTCTCTCATGAGCAAGTTTTGGATAAAGGATAGAGTGCTCTGGTGTATTCAAAATAATTTCTTCCTCTCTCTCCTTGCTGGTAGCGTGAGGGGATTTTTCTCTGCAAGGACCTGATAGAGCTCCTGGAAGCAAAACTGACAGAAGCATGAGGCCCCTAGAACTGGGTCCCCCTGGAGTTTTGAGTCAGACTTATCTACACAGAATCTCCAGCTATTCCTCAATCACAGTCAGGTTTTCCTATCCAGTACTGGCTTCCATGAAAGTTTCTGCTCTTAGATTTCTGTTAAACTGTGATTCTTTGTATTCATCTGTTTATCTCTTCAATTCTCGGGGGTTTGTTTGTCCTCTGATTTCCCTTTTCTGAAAGATATAGGAAGAATTGCTGATTTTTCAGTCTATTCAGCATGTTATTGTTAACTAACTTCTTCCATACCAGACCAGAAACCAGTCAATCCATTTATCTGTGAAAAGAACCTTATGCTTTCTAAAAAAATTACATTTTATCAGGATACCAGGATTCTCTTGCTATTTTACTTGAACTTTTATTCTCTATTTCAGTTAAAATTTACTGTATATTGTTAGATTATTTTTGAAGAGTTCAATAAATTCGAACACTTTTTTGTTATTTATGGCAGTAGAAGAAGACTTCCCTGCTCCTTTTCTTAGCAGTTGCCTGCTGACACTTCTGATCAGAAGCTGAATTTAGAGTTAATGTTCCTCTTGGTGAATAGGCCAAATTTACTTACTGTTCCTTTTGGGATGGCTTCCATTTGGACTGTGGTTTATGGTATTTCAGCTCCTTCTTTTTATTATGCTTCAACTTTGCTGCTTCTTACATCACTGGAAGTGGCCAGAGTTGGCAGCTTTTACATTATGTATCCAAGGAAATATTTTGGGGGCCTATTAATTCTCAACAACTTCAGCTGGCAAATGGAATACCTGGAAACAAATGAGTTTGGCCAGCAGCCCAGGCTGTCAAAGCAGGTTCCTGTTCATTAGTGAAGACCTACCTTTTGTGCTCTGATGCAGTTCTACTTTGCAGATGGTTTCTTTATCTGAGTGAGTGGATGGCTTTGGGAGCTGGGGAGTTATTACTCTACTCACCCAGGCAGAAACTAAGAGACACAGAGGGTTGTGTAAAAGGCAGACACTACCGAGTGTCTTTGTTTTAGATTCTCAGTATATTCTACTTGCACAATGTTCCTCTTTCTGTCTCTGAGGTTTGCATTTCAGTCCCTTAGATGGGGAAGGATGAACTCAAAGACACCTTTTTTCTTTCTTTTGAAACACAGTGTCATATTCTGGCACATGTCATGTGAATGTCTTGCCTGGAAGCGGAACCTTGGGTCTCTCAGCTGTTTCATCATTATTTTCTCACCTTACTTTCCTTTCTCAGCCACCCTCTTGGTCTCTGCCTGGGGGTCCCACTGTCAAGTTAAAATAGTAAGGAAGTTTCTGGAGGATCTCTCTCTCCCTATCCTCCTTTAAAAAAATTGCTTCTAGAAAATTATGTTTGTTTTTTAAATTACTTACCGATTATGTGGTTCTTGTAGAAATTGTACAAAATGCATTTGGGAAAGATGCCTTAGCTGTGTTTAAACTTGGATTTGCCTAATAAATTGGGAGGATGATGTGTCTCCTTGCGCTGTTCCATATCACATGGCTGGTTGATTCGTATAAATTTACTATTATTCTTCTTATGATAGGGATAAAGTGGGAGGCTTGCAAAGGGAGAAGAGGCCCATTAAACAGAGCATTGTAAGTACAAGAAATGCTCAAACTCACCTGACCTTCTTCTATGGAATTTTGTTTAGGAATTGCATTTGCTTTTATAGTCCACCTTTTCCATCAACAGTTGGTAAAGGGTGTTAAGGACCCCTGAAAATCCCCACAACTGCTTCAGAGAATCTGTAAGATCCTCCACTTTCTAATCACATATCTGTGAGTCTGGGTTTTCTTCATGTACTTTAACCAAACACCATATTACAACAGATTGAATTCAGAAGCAGACCCAGTAACACAGCTGTCCTCTGTGAAGCCAGATGTTGAGAAGATGGGAAAAATGCAAGCAATTCTCACTAATTTTGGGGAGAAATATGTTTATTTCAATGAAAATGTTATTTATGTTAACAAGTAATAATTTTTATTGTCATGTTAAAGTGAAATAAGTATTACAATAGTCTCAGTTTTCATTTCTAATATAGTAAATATGAATAAATTAAACTTACATTTAAAACTGTTTTGGGGGCCACAGTAAGTCTTAAGAATGCTAGGGGAGACCAGAAGTTTGTGAATAGATATTCTAATGATCTCTTTCAGTGCCACAACCGGTATTTTTGTGCCTTAAAAGCAATGGTTATTTGAAACGAAGGTATATACCAGTGATGGTGAACCTTTTAGAGCTTCCAATCATATGAACAACTTGCTGTGGCCACATGTGCCATAGGTTCGCCACCACTGGTATATACCTGTTCAGAATACTATACATTTGGAACTGTCTTTGAACTATAAGGGCTAATGAATAACAGTATATTCATACTATGCAATAACAAAAATGAGCAAATTATAATTCCACATAATTATATATTGAGTAAAAGAATACATATGTAAAAATAATCATTATAAGTTTAAAAACTGGTAAAAAATACAATCATGGGATACATAATGACATTTTGGCCAATGACACACTGCATATATAATGGTGGTCCCTTACAATTATATTGACTCATGATGTCATAACCATATGACATAACCATAACCCTCTGATGTGCAGGTGAAACTCCCAGTGACTTGTTTCTCAGAACTTATCCTTGTTGTTAAATTATGGGTGGTTGAAGAACATTGGTTTGAGAATATATGAACATGTGGTATACAAAAGAATGTGTGCAAAAGTATAAAGTGCAGAGTTGACCCCTTAAGCATTAACGTCATGATTGCTTGTGAGAAGGAGTGAAGGCTACAAGTGGGAATGTGGATGTCAGAACTCGTTGGAGCTGGTTGTGTGCATAACTTGTGTACTAAAGGCTTTATGCTTTTACTTGCATGTGAGTTTGCTGGTTATTATTATTACCCTGGTGTCCTTTAAGCTCTAAGTGCACCTGGAAGCCACACTCTCCATTACTAAATGGCCCTGTTACCCAAAGCTAGTAAAGGTCTTGAGAAAAGCTGGAATCTAGAGGAGAAAGAAGGGGTTTGTGGTGTCTGTAAACTTTCTACTCTTGTTTGTGTCCCTGCAGCTACCCCTCTTCAACATGGCAGGTCCCGTTGATTCCATAGCAGTAGTGGATTCCAATTTGCAGTCTCCCCATTTTCCCTGAGCCAGCCTTATTGCACCTCTTTGGAGTTCTCGGAACCAGACACAAGGCACCCAGTCCATGTGGAGCTTCAGCTTCCCTCAAAGACCTGATTTCCAGCTCTATAGAATCTTTTCTTTAAGCTTCTAAATGTTAATATCCCAACCCCTTCCCTTTATCCCTCTACTCCTAGGGGTAGTAACTGCTTTGGATAGAAAATACTTTTAACATACTATTAACTTTTAATGACACCAAGATCTTTTATTTTTGTCATTTGCATCTAATTACCAAACATTATAGATTGGAAAGACTGCTTAGGACTTATAAGTATGGCTTTTGTCTCTTGGTTGTATCTTTAGGATATAAGTGGAGTCTCCTAATCTGAAAACTCAAAATCTGAAATGCTCAAAATTCCAAAACTTTTGAGTGTTTCTATGATGTCAAAAGTAAAAAATTTCACATCTTAACTCATGTGACAGGTAGTAGTGACTTTGTAGGAGACTGAGATTAAGGGCGGAAGGCTGATTAATCAGACAGAGGAAATTTCACAGCAGCTCAATGACCAGATACTCTAAAAATGTTATGTAAATTTACCTGTAGGTTGTATTATGAGTTGTGTATATATAAGTTGTACATGAAACATAAAATAATTTCATGTTTAGTATTGGATCCCACCTCTAAGATACCACATTATGCATACTCAAATATTCCAACATCCAAAAAGTTCAAAATCTGAAACACTCTGGTCCCATGCATTTTGGATAAGAGATACTAAATCTGAAGAAAAAATGAGTCCAGGGATAATCCCAGGGAAAAGAGCTTCAAACATGGGATTTTGGGCATGGTTTGATTGTGCCATAAAGGTTGAATCCAGTACTGAGTTCCTTGTCATAGCATGCAGAGTCATGAAGAATGATCCATGTATCACTTCTGGTGGCTGTGATGAAACAGTTACTGAAGGACATGCTTGAGGATCAAGCAGCTTCTGTATGTGACTGTTAGAGCAATGGTAATGACCACAGGGACTGTGGATACAATGACTCTCTCCATGCACTGGAGAAGTTACAGAAAGAAAATCACACACTCAAGTTTTTAGTCTCGGTTCTAATCCTGGTCAGAGAGCCAAAGTGATCCCCATATCTCTTTTTTTTTTCTTGAAGCTCCATGGCTAACCTTGGTGAAAATCTGACAAAATATTTAATCAAACACAATGCAGAAAACTACCTGAAGTGAATTTGAACCAGTGGCAAATCTGTCACCTGATATATAGAGTGTTCTTTGGGCAGAGGTGGTATGGAAACTTTTGAATGGATTCAGGTGAACCTGATAATGGAGTCCTGAATCACTTTTGATCCTTCCTTCTCATCTGTGTCTGAAGCAACCAGGATTTTACTGCTAGGTGACACTCTGATGGTCTTGTGTGGCTGAGTTGCCTTTTGTGTTAGGCAACTTTCTGTTACTGTAAGAAAATACCTAACATAGTCACTTTAAGAAGAAGGAAGGCCTATTTTAGGTCAAAGTTTTGGAGCTTTTATTCCATGATTGGTTGGTCTCTTTGCTTTTCAGACTGTGGTAAGGGAGAAAATCCTGGCAGGGAGTATGTGGCAGAAGAAGCCAATATACTTGATGGCGGGGATGCAAAAGAGAGGAAGAAGAGATCAAGATCTCACTGTCTCATTTGAGGTCATATTCCCAGTGATCTAAAACCTCCCACTACACTCTCCTAATAGCTCTAGCTGAGAACCAGATATTTAACATATAAGTCTTTAGGGACACTCTAGATCCAAATTCTAGCACCTTGCTCCTCCAGATGTAACCAACCACCTCTTGTGGGTCGCATGTTTTGAGAACAAGTACCATGTCTCATGTAGGAGGAAGTAGCTTATATCAAAAGCATTGCAAGATTTTGCCAATGTGTATTACTAGAAACTGGGGAATATGAATAGTGTTTCCTAAGGGCACTAGACAAAGAGAACAGAACACTACATTGAATAGGACCAAATTTCTCTCTGTGATTGCACACACCAGTGACCCTGGATTTAATGTGCAGTGAAATTGGATAGAATGATTTGTTTGGTTTGGATGCCTAAAATGCAGACTAAGTGGGCATCCATGGTTAATGAAGATGAGCTGTAGTCTTGCCATAATGTGCAGGAAGGAATCCAAAGGTTTAAGGACACAAGAGTGTTGGAATTATATGAAACCTGTGTCTGAAGCCCCTTGCCTTAACATTATGTCCTCAGAGAGCCCAGAGTGCCTTTCCTTTGTTAAGAATTTGTGAAATATAGTGATGAGGGAGAGGCCATAAGATGATGAGAGATGTTGCTGCTCAGGTGGATACTCTGACTACTGTGGGGTGAATGATAAGTCCTGGAGTATCAGAGATAAAGTGGCAAGTGACATATGGGACAGCACTTAACATCTGGTACACCATGATCCAGCTGGGCTATATACAGATGGGCAGTAAGTATAAGGTGTCAGCAGGCTGATGGTACCCAGAGTGATCTTGGCAGTGCCTAGTTGGTGTCTTCAGTAATGAGGTAGATGGACAGCTTACTAGAATGTTGCTGTGTTAATCACTTTTCTCTCATTGCTGAGACAAAATATCCAGTACCCAAAGTTAAAGAAGAAAGGGTTTATTTAGCTCATAGTTTGTGGAGGTTTCAGTCTGTAATCAGCTGGCTCCAAGGCAGGATGGCATGGCAGAGGGGCAACAGATCGTGGTGGCAGAAGACAGCAAAAGCAACAAGAGAAAAAGGGAAGAAGAGCAAACCTCCTTTCCTCCCTTAAAGTACTCTACCTACCTTAGAGTGGGTCCTTTATACCCATACCATCTCTGTGCCCTCCTCTTGCGCAGGCTGAGGATGTTTACACAGTGAAGACCCTGACACCCTGCTGAGTCATTAGTTAAACTTCTAAACTTATCAAGTTAATACAATGAATCAACCATTACAACATACTGGAGCATAAACATTCGTCCTAGGATGTAGAACTGCTGAGTCACTTAGTTAAGCTTCTAAACTTCTCAAGTTGACAAAAAATATCAAGCATTACAGTTTTGTTTAGACAATGAGGGAAACTCCAGGTCTGGTAGTCAGAGATGTACAGTGGGAAGCAGCTAGTAGATTGGCAGTCCTTGACTGAATCCCTTGAGGGCTGCTGTACTGTTATAAGCATATACTATAAATCTTTCTCTAAAATTTTCTCAATGGGACATGAGTCATTTATGAGAATGATACTCATAGTTTAGATCTAAAATGCTTGTCAAAAGTCTCATGTGTTCAGAGGTGGGGCTTTTGAAAGGTGATTAGATCATTGGGACTATATATTCTTGAGGATGAATCCATTGATGAGTTTATAGTTGGCTGAATTGTTTGTAGGTAGACCCTGGTTGGAAGAAGATGTAAATTGGAAGATTATATTTTCATTCCTGTCTTCTTCCATGTCTCTGTTTCCTGGCTTCCATGCGGTGAACAATTTTCCTCTGCTGTCTTTCTACTATAAGGCATTTCTGCCTTAGGGCCAGCGAGCCATGGACTGAAATGGTGAGCCAAAACAGATTTCTCTTTTAAACCGGAAGTTTTGGTATTTTATTTCAGCAATGGGAAAGTGACTAATACAGAAAATTTTGTATTGGGAGAGAGAATATTGCTGTGATTGTATCTGACTTGGAACTGGTTTGGAATGAGTTGGAAACATTTGAAGATGTGGACTAGACATGCCCTAGAATGTTGTCAGCAGTGCTTGGTTTCTGATCTTGGTTACAACTCAGAAGACAAGAATGCTGATGGGAATGTGGACTGTAAATGTCAGGCTCAGGAGGTTTCAGAGGTTGGAATCAAGGACTCCACTGGCAGTTGGATTACAGACCATGTGTTTCAAACTCAGGCATAAAATCTGTCTACATTTTGTCCATATCCTGAAACTTTGCAGGAGACTAAGTTTAAGGGTGGTAGACTAACTAATCAGACAGAAAATTTCATAGAAGCCCATTGTTCAGGCTGTGGTATGGATACTGCCAGCTGCTTTTAGCCAGATCTACAGTGAAAATAAGGAGCAAATGACAGAACTGTATGGTTTGAAAATTTGCAGTTTAAGCAGAAAGAAAGAACCTGTAAAGTTGGGGTAAAGAGGATCATGGTTGGTACAAATGTTAGTGTTAAAAAGAAGCTAAGTTCAGTAATATCTTGGCTCATGAATGCTTCTGTTTGTAAATATTTTGCTTCTTAAAATATTTGACAAATTTTGCCTCCATTTACAAACTCTATATAGAGACAAAAATGACTGTGGCCATCTTCTCCACACAAAAACAAATGCAACCATCTTCCCTCAACCATAAAACTAATTAAATTTGTAAATAAGGTGCCACTGTACTTTGTACAGGGACAAGAAAAAAATGCCTTGAGGCCATCTCAAAAATCAAGAAGATGCTCATTGCAGGCAAGCTCAAGAATGCAAAACCCATAAAGCTTTCATTTTAGTAGAAAGACCCTGGGATGCTTTCTTACTCATGGCCACAAAGGAAAACATGTCCCTGAGTTTAACCATCCAGGCACTTAGAGGCTACTGCAGCCATGCTCCAAGGATAGTTGGCTTCCACTCAAGCTGGAGTCTGATCTAGGCATCATTCATGTGGTGCTGGTTTTTCAGGCAGTCATAATGCAAGAGTTATGGGATCATGGAGGTTTCCATGCAGATTTCAGAAGAAGGCCTGGGGGACCATGCAAAAATGTGTGACAATCCCTGCCAGGAGCCCATGAAAGGATAGTGTATGAAGTTGTGAAAATGAATCCAAAGGTATCCTGGGGACTGTAGAAAGTTGGAGATGCCAGAAATGCAAAACATCCACTGAGGAAAGCCAGAAGCAGAGAGGAACCAGTCCAAGAAAGATGCCACATAGGCTGCAAGTGGCAAAGCCACAAGGGTGGGGTTGCCCAAATCCTTTGATGGTCACATCTTCCTCCAGCCTGCCTTTTGTGCTGGATATGCAGCTACAGGATTTAGTGCTAGCTTTGCTGGCTTTGGTCTATTCTACTCTTTCTCCTTTTTTGGATGGTGTTACGGATTATAAACTGGTGGTCAACTTGGCACCAGGTGAATTAAATTAGCATGGTGCCACATTTAGACAATCCACCTGAGGAAAGTTACCAGCATAAAAAGAGACATGGAGAGGAAGAGTGGAGGCGCTGTGGGTTCTCCTAAGTGCTGTTGTTTGGAGCCATTGGTTCTCCTGGAGGAGCTTGTCAGACTGGCTCCCCAATATGACTTTGGCCATTATCATCGGGGGAGCTTGGGACCTTGTTGCTGAGAGTGGCTGTGGTTCACTTTGGGGAGCTCTGGTCCTTTTAAGTTGAGCATTGCTTCCTGGTGCTGGAAGGGAAGATGGTTGCTGTTTAAATTCCAGGAGAAGTCACGCTGGCTTCCTGGCATGTACTTGACTGTTTTCATCATTGGAGGAACGCAGGACCTCACTGTCACTGGGGATGGCTGTGGTACTTTTCAAGGAGCCCTGGTTCTTATTTAGCATCACTTTTTGGCTCCACTATAGAACCCTCAACCTACTAGCACAGATCCTTCATCCTGCTGGCATAGACTTTCTAGCTTCCACTGCTGGCCTTTGGGCCTTCCCAGAACAGACTTTGGTGTTGTGGACAGATTTCCTGCACTTTCTTATGTCTAATACTGGGTAACCATCATAAATAATATAAATTCTGTGTCCTGATTGTAATCTTTCTCC
>RJWT010054504.1:0-10243 GCA_004365215.1 Cuniculus paca
CAAGGCCTTGCTATGTGGTTCAGGCTGGCCTTGAACTCAAATTGTCGCAATCTTCATGCCTCAGCCTCCCAAGTGCTGGGATTACAGGCATGTACCACCACACCTGGCTGTTAAATTCTTAATTTGCCAGTGTTTGTTAAACCAGGTTCTCTTGGCAGTTTCCAAGAGAAGGGTGCAATAAATGAAGGCCTTCTGAGCTCTCCTTCAGCTGGACATTCACACACAAATGTTCCAGTCTAATCTTCCCAGTGAGGTATCATTATCAAAGCCCAGAGAACCAGGTGTGGTGGCACGTACCCATAATACAAGCTACTTGGGAACCTGAGTCAAAAGATTTGCTTGAGCGCTAGTTCAAGGAGTTAAAGGGCAACATAATGAGTGCTGAGGCCAGCCTGCACTAAAAGTAAGACCCTGTCTGAAAAAAGAAAACAAAACAAAGAATCAGATTTTTTTTTTGCATTTCTAGATACTTTATTAAATTCTAAAGCTCTTATAATTTTCCCCCAAATAGATTTCTCACTGAAACACTGTGTAACAGTTGAATGGAAATAAAAGAAAACTAAAAGCCTTTTCATCAGCTATGACAAATATACGTCATGTTTACCTAAAAACTGATGATCTGGATCATGGCCAAGAGGACAATACAACAGAGTGCTACTTGAAACACTGGTTAGAAGAATGTACAAATTCCACTTAGATCTTGGTTTTTAAAGGATTTATATTAATGCATTAATTTTTCTTATAGTTACCTTCAAACCAGTGTCAGAAATTCCTAAAGGGGAGGCTTCATGGAGACTGGGCTGATACACAGTAACTAAGGAAACTTAAAAATTTGGTTGACAAAACCAAGTGATAGACTACAATTTGGTCATTAGTTTGGTCTAGGGGTAGAATATTATTGTGAGGGACCAGGAGAGTTATATCTTGGAGCCCTCTGAGTATATGAAAAGCAAGATCCAGAGTTTTTTTTTACGACTCAATCCATGAACCCACTTTCCACTGTGCCTTCCTGCTATGTGCCTTCTGGCAATGTCCTCTGACTAGCTCTCTGTTCTCAGTTTGTTTGCATATTTGGAATTCTTTCCCACCAGGAATCTTTCTCCTGATACAAAGGAAGAAGTCATTTTACTTGACCTTCCATGATTATATGAAGTCCTAGTTGGCCTGGAATTTACCATTCTTCTGCCCTGTGAATGTAGGGATTACTGAATCACCACTCCTGAGTTATTTTATCTTTTGTCTCTATCTCCATACAAAGAGAGACTTAGAGGTAGAGATTCATCCTTGTCATTATCAGGCAGTGCCAGGAAAAGTTTTCTAGCCAAACTGGAAGCCCTCAGCTGCACTCAGAAAGCTCTAGAAAAGGTCCCTTCCTATTGACAGGATGTGAGTGACTGCCTTCTAAGACTAAAAGATCTAGTGGTACAGGAAGTAGGGATCTGGTGCCCTGTGTAGGTTCGGTACCATGTTTCGTCTGATCTGCTGTATATGACTAAGAAAGGAAATGCTATACCAGTTAAACCAATCAAACCTTTCACCAAGGTGCATCCCAGTCAGAGAAATGTTGAAACATGAAACAGATGCTTCTTGGAATCAATACACCACAGTGTCTTCACCTTTTTAACAAGGTGTATATAAGGGTGAATGTGTCCTCACCACTTTTGCAGAAACTGATACACTACTTTTTAGGAAACTGATGTTTGGGAAGATGAAATAATTTAGCCAGGGCTGTGTAACTGACAGTAGGAGGATGGAACCCAGGGAGGTTTAATGCTAAAACTCACACATGTCCCCAACTTTCATTTTCATATTCCCCTAAAGCAGTGATGGTGAACCTTTTAGGGACAAGTTCCTATACTATAACCCAAAACCTAATTATTTAGCACTAAGTGCCACACAGCCCTTTCCCTGCAGGAATAGAACATCTGTTTTAACATCAAGTGGTCACTGGTGTGAGATCAAGTTTCTGTTAGAGCAAATGTCAGCTGGGTGTGGTGGTGCACACCTGTAATCCCAGCACTCAGGAGGCTGAGGCAAGAGAATCGCTGCGAGTTTGAGACCAACCTGGACTACAAAGTGAGTTCAAAGCCAGCCTGAACTGCTTAGCAAGACCCTGTCTCAAAAAGCCAAAAAAAAGAAAAAGAAAAAAACAAAGGAGATGCCAAATAGGCAGACTTTCTATGGACTTGGATGTAGCACAAACATACAGGAGGCCTTTTAGGTAGCAGGAGCTTGACAAGAGAGGTGAGGACCCTGAACTGTAGCCAACCACTGTCCTGCTCAGGCTTCAGACAGTCAGTTGGAAAAGGAGAGTGTCCGTCTGTCCCAGCTGCCAGTCAAGTGCAGACCTATGTGATAGGGACATGTCTGCAGGTGTAGTTCTGTACTTCTCTTACATCTGTAACTCAGAGCCTTTATTATAAGCCAGTCATAGCCCTTACAAATGTGTTCATGAAAGATGGTAGGCAAATGCTTAGAAGTCCTGTGGGTTCTCACTGTCCTCAGTGACAGAATCCTTTACCCCACTTTGAACTTTTAAGGTATCTAATGTTGCTTGGAGAGTCTTCCAGCAGTTCAGACTTTAACTGAAACTATTAGACTGCTTCACTCTTATTCATGGGTAATTTATCTGTAGTCTATTATTTTGTTCTGGGTGCAGCAATTAGAGAGTTACTGGAATAATCAATTGCTTACTCTTCAGTAAGCCACATAGCACTTGCTATCGTCGCTATTATAATCCAAACTCCATGAAGTTTCATAGAGGCTACAACTCTTATAATTGCGCATGGCCTGACATCATCCCTCTTATTCTGCCTAGCAAACTCCAACTATGAACGCACCCACAGCCGTACCATAATCCTAGCTCGAGGGCTACAAAAAGTTTAAAAAGTTTTAAAATTTTGAGTCTGTTGCTTTTCTCCAGTGATTAAAAACCAAGTTAGATATGCGTGTTTTTCTTTCTTTCCAGGCAAGCCAATTTTTTCAGTTGATATTCACCCTGATGGGACCAAGTTCGCAACTGGAGGACAAGGTATGTTTGCGGATTTTGGAAGGGAGAGTATCAGTCCTGCCACCTTGCTTTGCTTCTCTTGATTGTCCATGGTCAGCTGTATGAGAAAATTTAATGTTTTTCAATGTGGATGTAACTCTGACTGGAATGTATATTTATGATCTGTTATCTGAATAATTTTAAAATCAAACTTTTTTGGCTGCAATATGATCTCTCTCGTGCTCTCTCTCTCTCTCTCTCTCTCTCTCTATATATATATATATATATATGTTTTTTGGTTTTCGTGGTTTTTCTTTTTTTTGGTACCGGGAATCAAGCTCAGGATCTTGCGCTTGCCAGGCAGGCACTGTACTGCTGAGCTATATCACTGGCCCCTCTGTAAATATTTTGACACCAAACTCATCATTCTAATTACTGTTATTGAGTTAAAATTGGAATTAATTTGCATTCCCAAATCCAGGATTATTGAATGTGGAAGTATTCCTCTGATTGAAGTCTAGCACCAGACAGAGGCAAGGACTCTCAGAGTTTTTCTCATCTGAAAAGGGGGGCGGGTGTTAAATTACTACATCATGTAATAATCAGATCTATTATCTCATTAAAAGGTTAGAAAGTATACTGTGAGTAACAAAATGAAAATAGGGTCCATAGTATTGTCAATGTTTCATTCTACATCCATTGCAGTATTACAGTAACATGACTATGTTTGGAGTGACAGCCATTTTTCATGGTAGAATGCCAAGATTATATGTGTAGTGACAGGCAGTAGCATTCCTGTGGACCCAACCCCCCACCAGTGGGGCCTCCCTTTGACCAGTGTCCCTTGGCAGCAACTGATAATGCCTCTGTTAGTACAGCCTCTGTCCAGAAGTTAGAAATAGGGAGGGAGTACAGTAATGCTCTGGGCAGGAAGGCCTTACTCTCTTCCTTGCTTGCTGAAAACTCACTTACACTACAGTGCAAGGAACCTACAACCTCATTAAGAGTGCTAAATTTAGCAGGGGAGGAGCAGAGTGTTGGTTCTTTGTCCCAGGGGAAGTAGACTTTCTGCCTTACTTGGGATAGGACAAGGAGAGATGTCTAAGAAATATTTTTACATAGTGGTCAAGAGGAAATTTCAAGCATTTCATCATCATTTGGCACGTTCATTTCAACTCATTCATTTTCATTACTTTCACTAGGTATTAATGCTGGAAAACTTACAAAGAGAGATCATTAATGAAATCCGTAGATACTTTTTTTTTTTAGCAAAGCTATGCATCAGTTCATGACCATTGGAATCTTAAATTCCCTCTTCGTGTTAATATCCTATCTATAGATGACTGCAAAGGGCAGTTTAAATAATGAGCCCTTTTTTCTTTGTTGAACCTAGCAGCACTCTGAAGGGAAGGGAAACCCTGGTAGGGACTTGTTCTTTTCTTGCTTTCTAGGTGTACTAAAAGAGTCCTGATACACAACTTTTCATCTTCTTTAGTTTATTGAGGGTCTGGGTTCTGGATATGGATAAATTCTGTCTTAGTTACTTTTCTTGTTGGTAAGATAAAATACCCAACACCCAAAGTTAAAGAAGGGAAGGTTTATTTTGGCTCACAGTTTGGAGAGGTTTCAGTACATAGTCAGCTGGCTCCAAGGCATGGTGGCCTGGCAGAGGGGTATCACAGGGGAGAAACAGTTCACAGTAGCCAGAAGACTGGCAAAAGCAGCAAGTGTCCAGTAACAAGCAGTGACCCTCTTTGTGTGTGTATGTGTGTATGTCTGTGTGTGTGTTCATGGTACTGGCAGTCAAACCCAGGGCCTCATGCTTGTCAGGCAGATGCTGTACCCCCCTGGGTAACCTAAGGTGGGGCAGCCTTAATTCCAGCATCACATCATGAATCAATCTTAGCATCACATTCTTAATCCCAGCAGCACACACCCTAGATCCAACCACCTTTGAAAAGCCCCATCTATGACCACATGAGGCTTTGGGGGGGACATTACAATACCAACCATAACAAGAATCTTCTAAAGACCCCAGGTAGATTAGAGACCAGACCAGAACTCAATCCCTTCCTAATTTCTAGTCCAAGTTCTTTTCACAAAGTCAGGTTGCCCTCAGTTACTACTAAATCCACTCTTAGGTCCCTGTATGTACCTATTTTTCTTCACTTTTTCTGTAATCTGTATTAGTAATTCAAGTTCAGTTTCCTTCAATCTAGTCTATAATGATTTACGGAAATGAGGACTTCTCACAGTTAATATTATATTTCAGTATCAAATTTCTACACCTTGCACATTGAGCTGCTTCTGCTTCTTCATTCCAGGGCAGGATTCTGGGAAGGTTGTGATCTGGAATATGTCTCCAGTCCTCCAGGAGGATGACGAGAAGGATGAAAATATTCCCAAGATGCTTTGCCAGATGGACAATCACTTAGGTATTACAGAGTGGCCCTTTGCAGGATTTGCATATTGGCAGAGTGCCCAAGGTTAGCACATGTGTTTGTAATTAGAAAGATAAGTCCCCGTGCGGCGGTAACTCCCCTCGGCCTGCTGTCTGAAGGCACAGATGTTGGCTGCACACCTGGGTGAGTTACTCGGCAGAAGACTCGGCCCGCCCACAGAACCATCTTTGGACAGTCTGCAGGTACCTCTGGTGATTTCCTGCTCATGAGTCGTTACTGCCTGATTCCATGGGGCTTTGGGGCCAGCGACCTGGACACAGTAGGATTCTGGGGAAGGGCATGTAAGAGAAAATGAAATGTCTCAGATTGGCAGTGTGTTATTCCAAGGCTCTCTCCCAGGACTCTTTGGGCTGTTGGATAGCATCAGTTTCCTTTCCTGCATAGTGCCATAGTGTCCCACCCTTGAGATGCTCCATTAACAGTTATTGGCCTTTAGATGTTAGTCCCTTTCTCTGCTCTGCGTGTACTTGTCCTCCCAAAATACCAGGAACAACTAGACCAACAACTTTGTTGGTCTATTGTATTTTGTATTTCCCAAAGACTGAGCTATATGTGCTCTTAGAGGCTCTGACGTAACAGAGGCCTTGGGAAATTTCTGCTAGTCTTAGTTTATAAGTGCCAAATCAATCAAACTGTAAGGCTGATAAGTTCAGAAAATCCAAATTTAAAGGACTGGTTCTAACAAATGGGATTGATTAGAGTTTTATACTCTACCAAGCTGTTCCCCTGAAAGTTTTGGAAAAGGCATCTTGGCCTTCTTACCACATGCTTTCATCTTGACAATAATGCCTGCTCAGAATCATCAAGAGACAACCCTTTTGAAATAATAAGATTTACCACTTTTCATGAAAATAAGCCTCCTGTTGTCTATTTCATCCAACACTAACAGATCTTAGATTATGCATATTTTTCCCCTCCAAACTATTTTGGTAATTTGCTATAGCACAGTAGGTCAGTGCTTTGACTGAATTGTTTCTGTGGGACCGTCACACAGTAGATGCCTTAAGCAGATTAGATAGATTATATTTTATTAATCCCTTTACATCTTCCTAGACTCTGCATAAAGCAAATGGGCATAATTATTGGATTTCATCACCCTGTTGTTTTTTTTTCTTCCCAGCATGTGTGAACTGTGTGCGGTGGTCAAACAGTGGGATGTATTTAGCTTCTGGGGGAGATGACAAACTGATAATGGTGTGGAAGCGGGCTACGTAAGCATCATTTTCCTTTCTTCACATTTAACTTTTAGAAGCTTCTTTGCTGGTCTTTTATCAAAGTTACTTTTCCTACCATGGTGCTGAAGTCCCCAGAGCTCTGGTTTCATAAGTGCAGGAAGTACACATAAGTCAGGAGGAGATGAGGCCTGACTGAATTGGGAGGCCACTAACCTGCCTGCTAAACTGTACAAACTGGCCAAAAGTCAAGATACTCTCCTGGGTTTAGGAGTGGCATCCAGAGTCCATCTTCTTTGTCACTCACCTCATTCTGTGACAGTCTAAACCTATGGCACCTCCTGCTTTGCACCCAAATGAGCTGTCACCTGGAACACTGTATTTTTCTTTATCCCTATGCAAAGGATTTCTCAGAGTAGGTCTTGGCCCCACAGTAAACTCTGGCCCAGTCAGGCTAGAGCACCAGATCCAGCATCATTGTTCGGCCAGAATGGCCCTAAGGTGTTGACTTTGAGACACTGGATCATCTCCTTAGTCCCAGTTAACTGTTTCATGAACTCTATGTGGGTTGCTGCAGAACTTTACAAGTGCAAAGGGTGTTTAGAGAGGCTCTGAGCATTGGTGTGCCCATCATGTGCCAGCTCATCTTGAAGGAGTATCTTCAGCTCCCGTGGTTTCTTAGAGGTTAAAAGCAGGGCCACTTAATTCACTATGAGGGGACTTAAAAATAGATTTTTTTCATCCAGGCATGGTGGCACAGTTCCAGTTACTCAGGAAACAGGCAAAAGGCTCTTAAGCTCAGGAGTTCAAGACAGCTGGGAAAAGTAGTGAGAGCTTTGCCTCAAAAATCAATCAAACAAACAAAAAAACTTGTTGATTTTGCAACTTTAAATGGCCGACATAAATATCATATATACAATTTAGAAAATTTTTTTAAAAATTAGAAAAGAAGAAAGTTTCACAATTCCACTGATATAATGAAAGCCAGGGTCGATATTTTGGTGTATATCCCTCTGCTTTATTACATGCATAGATGATATCAATGTTACTTGTATTTTTTCCTTTGTATAAGTGATATCATATTGTATATGATGTCCTGTGGCCTGCTTCTTTCACTTTACCTATTATGAACACTTTCTAGTGCAAGATCTGTAATGACTATAGTATTTCATTAAATGCATGGATAACAAATTATCTGATCAGCCCCTTGTGTACAACAGTCTAATATTTTGCACCATTGTCTGTTTTTCCATTATTCTACGTGCCATTATTAGCTGTGCTGCAGGGAGCATCTCTACACAACCCCTGGAGCACACCATGAGTGCCTTTCTGACTCCTCTTTTACATAGGTACATTGGACCCAGCACTGTGTTTGGATCCAGTGGTAAGCTTGCCAATGTGGAGCAGTGGCGCTGTGTCTCTATCCTTCGAAGTCACTCAGGTGGTGAGTGGGGCTGCCTGTTGGGGTGGATGGGTCCCTGGCAGCTACTTCACATCAGCAGCATCACCTCTGTGTCCTTTGTGCAAATCTTTGTTCCTTAAAGCACTCCCATATCTGTGCTGTCCCTCCCTATCACCATTGGTTACCCGCTTGTGCCTCAGTCTATGCAGCCACTGTCTTTGCTGCCTGCCTTCAACTGCAGTCATCCCTTACCCCCAGCATCTACCCTTTTGGGGTATATGTTTATATCTTTAATGTAGAATTTTGCACATTCTGCTGTTTCTTCTGCTGAACAGAATCAGTACCTTCATCAATGGATCACTAAGTCTATAAGTATACTTCGTTTGTCCCCAAGTAACCAGTCCATGGATATCCAATGAAAAAGTTTCTTAACGTGATCTTGAAAATGTTGGCAAAATATTTTAAATCAATGTAGTTTGGAAAGAGGCACATTTTACAGATTTAGATTGAAGACACAGAGGACTGTCTCAACTTTATGGTCTTTAGGTACCAGATACCAGGATACTGGATGAATGCAATTTAGATTTCTCTCAGGAAACTGGTGGTCCAGCCCAGAAAAAGACTGATGGTTTTTCCAGGCAAGGGGGTAGAAGAAGGGGGAAAGACTATGAATGCTGAATTAAAGGCATTTTGCCAATGCTGGATCTTTACAGATAAGGCAGAGCATAGCACAAAGTTAGACTGGCCAAGTCTAGAAGGGAAGATTTGGAAGGCTCATATGCCCTATTAGTGAGAGTGTTCCTTAGTATAAAAGAGACAAGAGGCCATTAAAAGCTTTGAAGCACAAGAGAGGTTGTTCTGACAGCTCTTTATAAAAGTAGCTGGTTTCAGTGGTTCAGGTAAAACCTGAACCTGCCAGGGCCTGAACTAGACCTGTGATCACTGGGATGGGCAGGAGAGAGAAGACTGATTGAGAAAACTGCTTAGGTCAGGGCACAGGGAGGGATGATGTGGGTTCTTGGCTATATGGACAGTGGGCCTATGGGAATGTTCACCAATTCAGGTAAGATCTGTCAGGTTTGAGGGAGGGGGAAAGAAAACAACAAGAAACCATTAGAACTGAACCGAGAACTCTAGGGAAAGATGGAACTAGAGTGAGTTATTTAGGAGGTATTAAATATAATTTGTTAGCAGCATTATGTGATCAGCAAATATCCTGTAGACATTTAAAAAAGTGAACTAACCTATTTCTTGGTAAGCCAGATTTACTCTATATTTATGAATCCTGAAACAGTCTTGTGATACTATTTGATAACAATACAAATGTATAATTTGCCTTTATTTGTTTTGCAGCAGCTCAATGATAGAATCTAGTTAGGCCTCTCTGGCACTTGGGAGCTATGTCTAAGAAGTGTTCAAGTATTGGTTGGGGCCTCAACTAAGGACTATTGCAGCAGCCCTAACCTGAGTCTGGTGTCAAGCCATAACCTCAACATCTCTTGTGCCACACCACTCCATTGGTCTCCTTTACCAGGCAGGTAGATTTGGCTACCTTTAGCTGAGGTACCTACCATACCTTATTCACTGGTCCTGGTAGCAGGTATGGGCAGAACCATTCAAGAAGGAAAAAGAGCCAGGCATGCACACCTGTAATTCTAGCAATCAGGAGGCTGAGGCAGGAGGATTGGCATGAGTTTGAGGCCAGCATAGGCTACACAGTGAGTTCAAGGCCAACCTAAACTACACAGTGAGACCTTGTCTCCAAAAAAAAAAAGAGAAAAATGAATGAAAACCAGAGACAAATGAATAAGAAAGCACTGAATTTGAAAAGCAAAGTACAAAAAGTATGTACTTGGCATGTTTAATTGGGGTGTAGGAAGAAAAAACAAACAAAATTAGAAGTGAAGGTCTGGAAAAATATTTGACCCATGGGGGGAAAAAAAAACATTGTTTTGTATATACATTAAACTTTTAAAAAAAAATAAGTTCTCAAAATTGATACCATAGGGCAATGGTGGCAAACCTATGACATGCACGCCACAACTGGCTGCTTGTTATAATTGAAATCTTTGAAAAGTTTGACATGACTGTCATAGGGTAAGGAAAACCTGAACTAAGCAATAACCAAAATGCAAAATAATAACCTATCTTCAATTTCCTGGCCCTAAATTACTTATTGATATGTTATATAAAACTTTTTAAATTATATAGAACATAC
>RJWT010054505.1:0-10284 GCA_004365215.1 Cuniculus paca
GCATGAGCCACCATGCTTGGCTCAAATATCATTCTTTGGAGCACAAATTGAGCATGAAATATGCAATCCTCTCTTAATCCTTTCCATAATTTAGCATTCATTTACACTCGCAATGTGGAATATTTTGATATGAGTCAGAAAAGCAAACAAGGATTAGAATTTAAAAGAATTCATTCCTCCAATTTAGTAAAATAAAGTGTTCATTATATAAAATAGTTCTCATATATACTATCATAAAAATTGTAGTACACTTTTTATTTGTATTAAAGGTTGTTCTGGCTTAATGTCTAGATGTTCTGTCCAAAGCTTGACGCAGACACAGGTGGAACTTTTCCTGAGGTGATTGAATATAGTGTGTTACATTAGGATTGACTCATGGTGCAATGCTAGGATCAAGGGTGCTGAGGATTAAGGGTATGAATGCTACCCACCCTAATTTGCCTGGATAAAGTATAAGGGATAGAATGTCCTGTGGTCATCTCTTGCTTGCTTTGTCGCTACCTTCTGCCTTCTATGAATGTTTCTCCTCAGCAATGCCTGTCTTCCATGCCACCCTGCCTTGGAGTCAGCAGATTATACACTATGAGCTAAATAAACTACCCATTTTAAGTCTGGGTGTCAGGTACATTGTCTCATCAATGAGAAAAAAAGTAACTAAGACAGAGTTTGATACCAGATAAGTGTGCTCCTGGCCATGGGCTCAAGGGCCTTTAAAACTGACTTGAGGGAAGAGGAAAAGTTAGGAAATGTTCAGAGATGCAGGCTAAAACAGTAGAGGTGGAATAACTTAGGCTATATTTGCTGGAAGATTCTTATCAGAACTCGGAAGACCAGAATGCGGATAGATATGATGCTGGTGAAGACCGGACACCAGAGGTTTCTGTTGGGAAGGACTGCATTGGTTGTCAGATTCCAGACAATGTGTGTTATTGCTTGGCAGAAAGTTCATCTGCATTTTACTCATGTCCAGAAACATTGCTTGAAGTTGATATTAAGGGTGACAGGACTAAATTATCTGGCAGAAGAAATTTAAAGACAGTCTAATTTTGAGGTGGCGGTATGGCTACTATTGCGGGCTTATAGCCAGATTTATGTAGAGAATCAAGAGCAAAGATTCCAGCAGGATGCTTTAAAATATTTTGAGTTTGGCCAGAAAGGAAGCTCCAGTAAAGTTGTTGCCTGCAAAGAAAAATGAGCTCCTAAAAAAGCAAGAAAAAGCCAAGTATTTCAAAAGAAAACAACAGAAAAGATGATGCGAAAATATCACAAAAACCAGAAGGACTCCAGCTTTTGCAGCTTCAGAGTTGCAAAGGTGAAAGAATGCTTTGAGAAGGGGGCACTCGGGTATCAGCAGCCTAGAAAATGGGATTTGATTCATAAGCACTCAACCCCTACAAAGAAGACAAGGAAGCCTGGCTACTGCTCCACCTAGTGACAAACCTTGGCAACATTCACATGGTGCTTGTTTTAGGTGCATGTAGAGTGCAAAAGTTGTGGAGTGAAGAAGACTTCTACCCAGACTGCAGATAAATATCTGGGAGGCCAAGAAGTATGTCTCTGAGAGGGCAGTGTGTGAAGCTGTGAGCGTGAAGCCAAAGGTGCAGTGAAGACACCCATAGTTTGGAGAAGCCAGGAACATGGATCATTTAAGGAAAATTGCAAGGAGGAAGCAGATCTGCCCCAGGAGATAATCTGTGCATCAACCATGTGCAGATTTATAGGGCAAAGTCAATCAAACCCCTTAGAGTTCAAGTCTTGCCACAGATTGTCTCAGTTTCTCCACATGGAGCAGCAGAACTTAATATCTGCCTGCTACCTTATGGTCTTGGTTTGTTCCCCTTTCCTTGCTATCCCTGTGTTTGTAAGTTTGAGAATGGAAATGTCTATCCTGTGCCATGGAATGCTGGAAGTGTTTAACTTTTCTTTCATTTCTACAGGGGCTTGCAGTTAAGAGTTTGCCTTAAATCACCAAAGAGACTTTGGACTTAGATTTTTCAGCAAAGTTGAAATTATCCACTCTTGCAGGTAGACTAAATGCTTTTTTACAAAGGGGTGTGCATAAGTATTAGGGGGCCAAGGGTGGAATTGTATGGTTTGTGTCTAAATGTCCCCTAAAGTCTCATGCAGTCATAAGTGGGGCTTTTTTTTGTTATTTTAAGGGGAATAAAACCAGAATAAATGAATAAGTTAATTAATTAATTAAAGTCAATCAAAACAAAACAGTGAAAGTGATATGGGACTTTAAAACAGGATAATAGGAAATCAACAATGGTTAACATAATGCTTCCTATTATCTTTAAAATTACTGCCCATACCATCAGACATAATAAAATCAAACAAAGCAGAATAGAATAAAATCAATCAAAACAGAACATTGAATAAAACAAAACAATAAAACAGAACAAAACAAAACAAAACAGTGAGAACAATATTGGATTTCCAAAACAAGATGGAAGGAAATCCCCCTTATTTGGTATAGTGCATACTTTTATTCTCTAAATAGATGTTCAGACTACCAGCTTTAGGCCTACAGAGTCAACCATACAATATAAGAATTAAGTTGTTTTTGTACCTCAGTTGCTATCAAGTCAGCCTGTCCTCTGAATCAGCCAGTTCCTTATGAGGGGGGTGTGCTCTTGTCTCTCAGCCCACAGGCTAGCTGGCTCATGGGAAGGGTAAATTGCAGGTGGGGATTTTTTAGAGGTACTGAATCTAAAATGTGTGATGCTGGGATTGACTCATGGTGCAATGGTAGGATCAAGGGCACTAGGATTAAAGGGGTGAGTGCTACTTGCCCTATGTAGCCTGGATAAAATATAAGGAATAGAAAGAGCTCCAGGCAACTCTTGCTTGCTTTGCTACATTCTGACTACCATGAACTGTTTCTACTTTGCAGTGTCTGCCTGCCAAGCCATCCTGCCTTGGAGCCAGCAGATTATGGACTGAAATCTCTATAAATTGTGATCTAAGTAAACGTTTTCCCCTTTAACTTTGGGTGTCAGATATTTTGTCTCAGCAAGAAGAGAAAAGTAACCAAGACAAAGGTACAGTACTAAAGTAGAAGGTACTTCAGCAAAGATTATAGTTAAGTTAAATTTATGGTCTTTAGGTCTGCCACACAATACATTTTGTACCGTATGCCCTTCCTAAATTAACCATTCATGAAGAATGAAAAAACCTCTGTATGTTGTCTACTTTTAAGCATCAACAATGTTGATTGTTAGATATAATTTACATTCCTGCATATACTGCTACATATATTGAGAATTCCTTAGTCAATTTATTTTACTATTGTTAGTTCTAAAATATTAAATGTTTACTTAATAAAATTTCAGAATTTCTATGAAACATAACCCAGTAGACAAATGAATAAACATTTCCAATTGAAAACTTTGTACACAATACAAGAATTTACAAAACAAAAGTCTATTATAAACAAAACTCTGTAAGCTAAAATTTACCTTCATGTGATCAAAGGATGACCAGCCATAGATGGCCTGTGTCTTCTTCAATATTCCCATGATAATCAACTCGGCTATCAGTACCAGATTACACAAGCAGTGGACTGAGGGTTTTGTATTTCTATGTTTCATGGGTCTTAATTTGCCCTATCTTTTTTATAATTCTTTCATATAAAGTAGAAGACATTTTTAATTTATCATATCCAGACACATACAATGTGCATACACATCTCACCTACCATAGCAATAGTGTCTGCAACTGCTTTGGATAAAGGATATGTATTTTAACACAAATATTTATATAGGAATGTTATAAAATTGATATCAAGTTTTACTAAACCAGTTTTAAGTAAATCTGACTTAGAAGAAAAAATATTTCACTCACATGTGGGCAATTTCAGATATATATATATATATATATATATATATGAAATTTAGCATCAACTAATATTTACTTCATCATAAATCATTTTGTTTTTCCAAAAGAGATACAAGGACAAGGAAATATTTACATAATATGACTTTAAAAAAAGAGTGAACTAAGTTTCAAGAATGATGATAGTATGAATCAGTACACTTTTAAGTCAGTTATTATAGCTACTATACTTTTTCAGTGTCATAAAAATTATTCTTTTAATTATTTTAGAGTAAACTAAGATTGAGAACAGTGTTATTCACTTGTGAACATAAAACAAAGAAAGAAAAATTTTCCGTAGGGTCTACAGTTAAACGACCACATGACACACTATGTATGTAATGCTGGTGCCACTGTAGTTGTCTTTCTCATGCAGACACAGGCAATTAAGCTCCCTGGAAAAGCACTGTTGGCCCAAATCAGTAAAACTTTTCTTTATGCTAAAAACATAAAACAACATATTAAATGGCAGCCCAGAGAAAAAGTCATGACCCTTGGCAATATACTGTCACTCACCTTTCTCTAGTGAATTAATTTTCCATGAGCATTAGAAATATTGTTCATGTCAGAAGAAAATACATTAGATAATCATCCAGAGAATGGATAGGAATTATACAGACATGTAGGAACCTAAATGTCACTGTAATTATAACCTTCAGTAAATCAGTGGCTCAGAAATTTTACTTGTCTGTTGCTTTAATAGATGAACATCTGTCTGTTAAATCTCTGAGCACTGTGTGGTTATTTAAACATGCCAATAGATGCAGAAGAATAAAATTGAGGAAAACCTGATTTTTATCACAAATAAAAATAGATAGTAGGAAAATAAATATAAATAAAAAGTATACAGATTGGTGAATAAAATAGACACTTTTTATGCAATTTCATGTAGTTATTCTACCTTTTCATCTACATGACCTCTTCTACCACAGTAGAAATTAACTGGTATTTAATATCAATGTAGCATCTTCCTACTGAGAAAATGTATCTTGTCTTGATGATCTTCAGTTTATCTTTCATATCAAAACCAGAAAAGTATTGTAAGAATAACATTATCAGTTTGTCATTTCAACAGACGGTTCCTCAGACTACGTGATTTGGTATAGTTCAACCTCTGTGGTCCTGTTTTCCTTCTGTGCTGAGTGGCCATAAGTGTTCCCTTGAACATATCCAAGAAGGGCTTTTTCCTGATTCTAGGGCCCAGCTTGTTACCATTTATTTATTTATTTATTTTTGAGCATTTACTTCAAAAAGTTGAAAATGTAATTTTTTTTCTCTGCCTCAATGCAATGTAAATCTTCCCTCTGATAATTTTACAAAAACTGGATATGTTTCTTAAAACCTGAGACTATCCTTTGAAACTTAATGATAGATGTTGCCTGTCCTGAGTTTATGGAAAAGTAATAATCTACTGATCAATCAATAAACAATGAGAGCATAATCACATTGATCACAACACACTAAATGCCATCCCAGGAAAGAAATTTGTGATCCTTTTGATGTCCTCTGGTATTTATATGTGAGATAACTCTGACCCATGAAACAGATAAAATCTTTTTTATGCCAGAGAAGTGAATTCAGGTTCCCTCACTTATTACATCAGTCATGAGCCTATTGAGGTAATTTTGAATGCAGGCAACTTTATCTATTTCACTTTATTGAGTAATTTTTCTTCAAAAATACTCCTATTTTGTGTGTGTGTGTGTGTGTGTGTGTGTGATTCCTTGTATCCTCTCCTAGCTTTTTTTTTTAATACCGATTATTCTTTAGGACAAATTTCAATTGCATTTCATGTAAATGTAATTCACTGAGCCTATATTTATATAAGAATAAGGATAGAGATTGCTCAATTTGTTTTGCAAGACTAATTGTCCAAAATGTAAAATAAGATAGTCATGTCCAGCCTGATCTAGAGGTTCAATCTTAAAAGAGATATCGTCTTTAATGAGGGATACAGAGCATGGAGAAAGGCAGCTTTCCTTACCTCGTAGTGTTAGCTGAGCACTCCTTTGGTTTCTCATCTTCTCATGTTCACCTAGAAAGGGAAAAGAAATGAATTAGAATGCTGTGAAATGTGTCTTGCTGAAACAGTTTTTCAGTTATTTAAAAGACGAAGAAGACTATCATCTTCTCTCTCACCAGGCAACTTCCTTCAAATGACTTTGTAATGTCACTGAATATAGAACTCTGCTGAGCAGGGAATAGAAACATTGATGTCTGTAGAAAAGTGCTAAAGAACTTCTTGACATTTTGTGTCTGGCGCTGCAAGGAAGTTTACTTATGAGAAAGTTTATTGTGATGCTCATCAGGCATCAAATGTTCTATTTTTTCATACAAAAATGTATAATTATGTGAAGCAGTATACACATGTATCTGAGTAGAAAAAAAACAGTGGGAAGTGAGAGCAGGAACTAAAGAGAAGTTATTCATTGTTTTCTCTTTCACTCTGAGGCTTTAAAAAAGGATTAAGTGAAAATAAAATAGCATGACTAGTATTCTGAAAATTAGAGGTTGAAAAAGAATATTAAAATCCTATTACAAAAGTTTCCTTGAATCTCATAATACTCAACATGTAATCTGTTTTCATGTTTTCTGAATTTATCTTAAATTTATCCTAAATTTCCTACAGTGTTTGGCCATAACGACCTTACACCTTGCCCTATACCATCTCTCAATTGCATTCCCATAATAACTTCAGAAATGGCATTTATGTTTACTCTTTTTCTTTTAAAAACTATTTACTACTTAGTAATAAAAGTCACATTAGGGAAACAGTACTACGCTTTCAGTGAAAAAGAAAATATATCACTCCCTTGCTTAAAACCTTCAGACTTGTTCCTAAAGTGTGAAGTACTTGATCCTACTATAAAAAGCGATACATGAACTGTCCCAAATCCACTTC
The DNA here is from genome assembly GCA_004365215.1 of Cuniculus paca. Classification (NCBI taxonomy): domain Eukaryota; kingdom Metazoa; phylum Chordata; class Mammalia; order Rodentia; family Cuniculidae; genus Cuniculus; species Cuniculus paca. The sequence continues at coordinate 6,779 of RJWT010054505.1, forward strand.
TCCAAAATTACTTTCTTTCATTCTTCTCATCAGGTACTCTGCTGAGGCCAAACCTCAAAAATTACTTTTCTCAAAAATCACTGCCTTGAATTTTTCTTTCAGGGATCTTCACATGACTCACTTCTTGCTTCATTTAGGACTATGGTCAAAAATTGTCATATAGAGTGTTCTGGACTCACTGTTCATAAAATGACTTATCTTTCTGTGAGTCACCTTTGAAAACTTCTCCATATCTATTGTTTTAAAGCAAAATTTCCAATTGAAATAATAGTATAAAAACTCAGATTGTATCATTCCTATGTTATATATCTCACAGTGTTTTATCCCCTTATTACAGAATAAAAGCCACAATATATTACATGGGAGAAAAAAATCCATAGATGCTTTCACCATATCTCCTATCTGTCACACACTATCTTAGTTATTTAATTCCCTTCCTTGCAGCCATTCTAATATTTTTGCATATTTTGAATGTAAAAGTTTATTTCCTTTGGCATAACACTGGCATATTATTGCCTGCATGATTATTCCTTCTTTTATTCTAGTCTAATATCATTTCTGTATTGAGGCTTTCCCTAGAATATTAAAAATACCACCTCACCAAATTTTCAGTCATCTTACCTTGCTCAATTATTTTTAATAGATTTATAATTACTTTACCTGCTAAATACCCATATTATTTGTTGACTTTTCCATATTCCAAGAGAGTGAAGGTAGAATTTTGACTCTTTGAGCTACCATACATTTGGCTCTTAGGAACAGTGCTTGCTGCATAATGGATCTCAGCAATCACAAAGAATAAATCAAATGTATACATGCAGTATATACCTGTGTATTCATGTTCTATTTTCTTCAATGATAAACATGAAAATTTGATACTAGTACATGAATTTTCTTAGATTTATGCAACTTTACATAAATCATGTATTGTTTTTTCATGCTGAAAAATTTGACTTGGGTCCTCTTTTGCCCACTGAATTTGGTGTAACATTTAATTAAGAAAATAATAAACCACATACAGCATTAATTCAGATTATGATCTTCCTGTGTTACAATATTTTATTTTGTAACAGTATTATTAAGTAACTGTAAAAGGTAGACAGAATGAGGAATAGCTATAAAATTCTTGGCACTCAATTTCTTTTCAACTCTGTGACTACAGATAATATTAAATTGATTATTTAGTGTCTTAGTTACTTTTTTTTCATTGTTGAGACAAAATACTTGATGCCCAAAGTGAAGGAAGGAGAGGTTTACTTCTTACAGTTTTGGGGGTTTCAGTCCATACTCAGCTGGTTCCAAGGCAGGGTGGCATGGCTGAGGGGCAGCCATTCATGGTGGCTCCAAGCGGCAAGAGCTAACCATGCAAAAAAGAGGGAGAACCCACCTCCTTTTGCCCCAGGCAGGTACAGAACTCACACCATCAATCCCAGCACTAGACAACAAGTCAATCACAAGCACTATATTCAGCCACTTTCATGACTCCATAAGACTTGGGGGGGGCATCTATATATAAACCATAACATTCCACCCCTGGTCCCCCAAAGATTTATGTACATCTCTTATATAAAAGACATTTAGTTCATCTCTATGAGTTATCAAAGTTCTAATAGTTTTAGCATTGCTGAAAAGTCTGTCTTAAGCCTTCTTTGAGATCTAAGGTAAACTCTTAGCTGTAAGCCCCTGCACCAATGAAAACAAAGTTAAACACTTTTAGCATGTGATGCCACAAGATAGACATTACTATTTTAAAAGTTCCAAACAGGAGAATACAGAGTATTGGAGCCAAAGTAAGCCTAAAATCCAGCAGGGCAAATGTTAAGTCCTGTAGCTGTCTGTCCAGCATCTGAAGCCATCTGTGGCAAACTAAGCTCTAAAGGGCTTGTGTGGCACTTTTAGTGGTTATTGATCTCATGTCATCTCTCTTATGCTGGCTTTGCTCCCTTATTGTAAGTTTTCTTAGATGATACACGTTTCTGACTTTTTAAAATTTTTGTGGTCTCCACTATAAGTTTGACTTCATGCTCACAGCTTTATATATTGCCCTTTCAGGGGTACACTATTTGGCCTTCCAGGCCTTTTGAAATCAGGGTGGAAGTCTTTTTAACCTCAGAGCTTATGTATTTTCCATGAGCCTAAAACCAGCGCCACATGGATGCTGCCAAGGTCTGCTGCTGGCTGGAGCAGTAGTCAGGCTTTTCTCTTTTTTGGCCATAGAGGTCAAGTGTCGTGTTTTAGGGTGCTCTGAACCTGATTGTAAGGAGCAGATTTTCTATGTCACTGCCATTTTGGAACCTCATGTGGCCTCTGCCACCATTTTGGAATTTCATGTGGCTTCTGTCACCATTTTGGAATGTGGCACTCTACAGCTTTTGTCCCCTGGCAAAGTCTTTCACTTTTGTAGTTTTGAGGCTGCAAAGGGTGGAGACCCCCAGCCATTGTTTTTTGGGATGCTCCCAGGCCATTTTTTTTGTTTTGTTTTGTTTTGTTTTGTTTTCAGCAATCCAGGCACTCTACCCCACTCCTGGTACCAAATTCTGTCTTAGTTACTTTTTTTCATTGTTGAGACAAAATACTTGAAGCCCAAAGTGAAGGAAGGAGAGGTTTATATCTTACAGTTTTGGGGGTTTCCATCTATACTCAGCTGGTTCTAAGGCAAGGTGGCATGGCTGAGGGGCAATCATTCATGGCGCTGCAAGTGGCAAGACCTAACCATGCAGAAAAGAGGGATCACCTGCCTCCTTTTGCCCCAGGTGGGTACAGAACTCACACCACCTATCTTTAGTGTTGTAGCACTAAACAACAAATCAATCACAAGCACTATATTCAATCACTTTCATGACTCCATGAGACTTGGGGTGGACATTTATATATAAACCATAACATTTAGTATTTGTATCTCTTAACTGAAAACTCTTTCCTAAGCTTTAATATCTTAAAACTTATTTTTCAATCTTTGTAGTTTTGGTAGCACATATTGTGGTATATAATAGCAACCATCTTTTGGAGGAGTTGGTATATGTACATAGCATGTCTTAGTTCCTTTTCTCATCCCCGCCTTCCACTCACCCTCCATATTTCTTTTACAAAAGATCTCCTTTTTTCTTATTATCTATCTTTTATTTACTCTTTCTCATGTAAGAGATTTCATGTGATATTTAAGTTTATGATTTTTTTTTTATTTTGAAAAGAATACAACCAAACAAAACAAAACAGAGTAAAGTCAATCAAAACAAAGCAATGAACATGGAATATGACTTTGAAACAGTGTAAAAAGAAAGAAAAACAAACAAACAAAACAAAACAAAACAAAACAAAAAACAAAGCAATTGATAAGGATTCCATAATGGCTCTTGTTATCTGCAGTATACCTGCCCATACCATCAGGGATAAGTAAAATCAAACAAAATACAACAAACTAAAGCAGTAGAAACAAATCAAAACATAATAAAACAAAACAAACAAAGCAGAACAATGTAAGCAATATAGAATTTCAAGATATTAGT
>RJWT010054506.1:0-10280 GCA_004365215.1 Cuniculus paca
AAGATGTCCTCATGAAATACTTCACCAGTAAAATAGAGAAGTACTGCTTGGAGAAGAATATGTTTAAAGATTTGCTTATTGTCAATAACGTTCCTATACATCCTCCTTTAATTGGTAATCTTCTTTCCTACACCACTGTAGTGTTTTTCCCTTCAAACCCCAACTCTTTAATACAGCCAACTGATCAAGGAGCCACAGCAGATTTTAAAGGTACCTCAGAAAAACAATACCCATGCTATTGTTGTACCTGAAGAACACACTTACAGAACACTGCTGATATTGTGGAAGGTTTTCAACTTCTACATATGCATCAGAAGTTTTATTGGACTTGGGGTGATATCACCAAGGAGTATATGAATGGCATATGAAAGAAGACATTCAAAAAAGTTATGACTTCAGAGTACTTGCTGAAAATGAGAAGATTCCAAAAGTCAACAAGACTGTAACTGAAATGGCAAACAACTTTAACCTAGGAATGGATAAGAATGACATTGAAAAGCTCCTGGAATTGTTTTCTAAGAAATTGAATAATAAGGAGTTATTCCTAGGAATGCATAGCTGAGGGAGAGATAAGAGAAAAGGCAACTGCTAGGGAAGCAAAACACGAACCTACAAGGAAATTCAATGCAAGCATTAAGCAGAAGCTGTTAGAGACTTCAATAAGCTCTCTGAAGAGGTTGCAGACTCGGAGCTCAATCCTACAGGTTTTCATTAACAAAGAGAAATGCTCATGGAATATTTTCTGCTTACAAGAAAATCTATGATGAAAAAAGAAACAAACTAAGCAAACCCCCCCACGGATGTGTTACTGAAAAAAGAGATATCTGCTCAGGAACAGTCATCATGCAGGTCCTTTGACAAGAATTCAGAAGAAAGCACTGCTGTCCTAGGAGCTGATGGCTCTGTGCTTGTCACTGTCCCCGGAAACGTTCCGGCAAGAAAAGATAAGGAGGAAGAGGAAGACAATGACATTGGTGATCTTGAACATGTGTAAGTCAGGGTTAATATTTATGTTTGTTTCTTAGTGTTAAAAAAATTTTCAAAGAGTATAAAATGAATACATAAATAAATGATAGAGTTTAATAGAAAACAATTCATAGAATGAAATTATAAAGATGATATTTTTAGCAGCTGCCCAATGTGTTCACTTTTATCGTGTTACTGTAAGTCGAAAATTCAAAAAATTAGTCTATAAAGTAAAATTTTATATCCAGCTAAGGTTAATTTATTATAAAAATATGTTTTACAAATTTAGTGCAACATAAGTACACAGTGTTTATAAAGTTTATAATAATGTTTTAGGCCTTCTTTATCCCACTGTCACCTAGAGCAATTTTCAGTCTTACAAATTCCATTCATGGTAGCTGCCCTATGAAGGTGTACCAAGTTTTAAATGTTTTAAACCACATTTGTTATTGCATATGGTGGATTGACAACTGGTGGGCAACTTATAAAACTCAGCTGAACTGAATCAGCATGCTGCTGGGTGTGGATGGCCCACCTAAGAATTTTTGCCAATATCATAAAAAGGAGAACTGGAGAGGAAGAAATGTTGTTCTTGGTTCTCCTGTTGCTGTTGGTTCTCCTAGAGAAACTTGTCAAGTTTCTTTCTTTCCTGACACGAACTTGGCTGTTCACATCATGAGAGGAGCTCAGGACCTTGTTGTCGCTGAGAATGGCTACAGTTCACTTTGGGGGAGCTCTAGGTCCTTACTTTGAGCATTGCTTCCTGGCTCTGGAGGGGAAGCTGGTGTGCTGCTCAGTCTCCTGGAAAACCTCGTTGTGCTGACTTCCTGATATGAGCTTGGCTGTTCTCATCGTAGGAGGAGCTCCGGACCTCATTGTCGCTGAGGATGGCTGTGGTACTTTTCAGGGGAGTTCTGGTCCTTACTTTGAGTGTACTTCCTGGCTTAGTGTAGATCACTCAGCCTGCTGGCACAGATCCTTTATCCCCTTGGCACAGACATTCTAGCTTCCATGGCTGACCTTTGGGCCTTTCCAGAGCAGATGTGTGAAACAGACTTGCATGAGTCACTGTTGTAGGCTCTAGGGCTCCAGTTAAATTCATGGGAGGCATTGTCACGGGCTCTAGGTCTTCAACTGGACTCATGCGGGACATTGCCATAGGATCCAGGCCCTCAGCTGGATTCTTTGGGTCTTTAGTGTGTGGAAAGATTTCCTGCACTTTTTTGTGTTTGACTCTTTGGGTTACTGTTATAAAATAATTCTATAAATTATGTGTCCTATATTAAATTGTTTTCCTTGCAAACCCTGACTGCAACAGTGTACCTTTCCTATGTTTCAATACAGAAATACTATTGTGTTAAAACTGCCTATAGTATTCAGCAGTATAAGATTCTGTATAGGTTTGAAGTCTAGAAACCATAACCTGTATTATGCTGCCTACCTGCGTAGTGTTCAGACTATATCATTTAGGTTTGTGTAAGTATCCCCTCAGATGCTTCACACAACAATAATACCGCTTAACAATGCATATCTCAGAATGCATCTCCAACATTCAGTGATGAATGACAGGATTAGGAAGTCATTTCCCAAATGCATTTTTGCTTTCACCTAAAAATGAATAAGAAATACACAATACAAAAATATGTTTATTCTTACAGGAATAAAATGTAGATAAAAAAATATGGAATAAAATCCATCTTGGTACAAGTGGGGAAAGAGAAAACACTTTCCCCAAAGCCCATCTGCCTAGTACTACTGGAATGGTAATAAATCCATCCAATTCAGTCCTAACATGAAATTTGGCCTTGTGAGAGAGAGCATTTATTCAGTTCACTGTTCCACCTCTGCACATTCTCCCCATCAAAGCAGATTTCAGCTCTCCAAATGACTTTCAGATCACTGATTCTACTGCCAGCTGTTGCAATAGAACTTAAGTTTTTGGCTGAGGAAGACATTATTGCTTGCTCATTTGTTGGCACATCTTTTTAACAGGTGCTATCCAGAAAGACAGACTAGGATTATAAGGCATTACAGGTGCTAGAGAAAAGATTGCTGAAATATAATTAGCTTCTTTCATTGGAACAGACTTGCCTCTTGACCCCTGTGACTTTTGGGATATAGTTAGATCTACCTATTCTTCGGTCTTTGGTTGCTTTAGCAGATGATTTTCAGAGACTGCCAGGTCTCAGTTTTCATATAAACAAACAGCTGGAATAGAGAATGGAGGCTACCCTCAGGATATTTATGCTAACACCTTTGGTTCTACCATTGGTAATCCCAAACCAAACTGAGAAAAATTAAAAACCACTTAAAAAGAATTGGTAGACTAGGTTTTTCCAAATAAAACAGCAAAAGAATTCATATCAGAGTGCCAGAAATAAGAGTTTAGATGAATCAAGTATTTTTTCATGTCATGAGAAAAAATTTGAAAGTCACTAGACTACATTGAGGAGGAAAAATGCTGAGACCTTTTTTTTCATTTTTTATGCAAATATTAGTTTTTGTAGACCTGTTTGCTTTGAGTTTTTGTAGGTGAAGGTCACTTTCCATTTAGTGATTCACTCTAGAAAGAGCTAAAGGAAGTTTCACAAAGGACAGGTGGTATATTCAGAAAACTGAGTTATTTTAAAGTGTCTAAATGAAATCATTATTTTTATACATAAATGCAATCAGTCATATTGGTAATAAAAACTAGACTTTGTTGTAGAAAAAATTTCACCTCAAAACAAAATTTTAAAATGTTTTGAAGCATATGATATATGTTGAATAAAAAGATAACATATCTATCACTTAAGTGTTTTCCCTAAAAATTCCTAAATTCTAATAAACATTTAATTGGTCAAAAAAATCAATGCATCATTAACCATTCTATTGTATGAAACTCACCAATACATATTTCCTTCACTGTAAAACAATTTATTCCAGTGGCAAACATACTAGTGATTTGTTATGGCTTGTGTTTAGAGACCCCTATCCCCTAAAGTCTCATGCAGTCATAGATGGGGCTTTCACAGAGGTGGCTGGATCTAGAATGTGTGACCCATTCATGGTACACTGCTAGGATTAATGGTGCTAGGATTAAGGGTGTGAGTGCTGTTCACTCCAAGGGCAGATAGCCTGGGTACAATATAAGGGACAGAAAAAGACTTGCTGCTAGTTACAGTATTTACAGTTTGTTGCTTGCTTTTGCAGTCTTCTGCCTGCCATGAACTGTTTCTCCTCTGCAATTCCCATATGCCATCCATCCTGCCTTCCAGCCAGCTGATTATGGACTGAAACCTCTACAAACTGTGGGCTGAAATAAACCTTTCCTCCTTTAACTTTGGGTATTTTGCTTTAGCAATAAAGTCACTAAGACAGATTAGATCCATTTCTTATTTATGTTTTCCATATTGGAGATAAACCTAAGGCTTATACACTGAAAGATATCCTCAACATTTTTAAGTAGTTTGTTTTGTTTTTAATTTTAAGACAGGATCTCCCTGTCACTGTAACTGGGCTTGAACTTGTGATTCTCCAGCTTCAGCCGCCCATTTGGGGTTACGAATGTGCACCACCATCTGATAGCGTGTGCTGCTGCTCACGGTGCCTGCTGTTGGCTGGATACTGTGTTGAGGGCTACGGGAGGCTTTCGATGGGAATCTACGTAGACACTGGTTTGGGATCTGTGTGGTAATGGAGAAATGATGTGATCCACAATGCTACTTGTTACAAGAATCTGGAGGTGGGCTGGGGCAGGCTGCTGCAGTTCCGCAAAGATAAGAGACCACATCAGCCTGGCAGCAGCTGATAAGGAGAATCTGAATAACCCCAATTTATCAAAGGTTCTCTCACATGGATAGCTTTTAAAGTTTCAAAAAGGAAATCGTTACCACTTCCTTCTTATAATTAAAATCATTGGGGACTCCCAAGTTATATAGCGCAGTAGCAAGGAAGGTAGTAATTGCTATTTTCTACATGTTTATATATGTGGTAGTATTTTTATTATTAGTCTATTTTGTTTTAAATTTTTATCTGCAGGACATTTTGTTTTCAAAAGTGCAGTGCTAAATCAACTTAATCTTTTTCTGAATACCATGGTTTTGTAAAACTTCCTATTTGGGAATTTTCACTATTTTGACATGCTCTGAGATCTCAGGAAAAAGACCAGGTTGTGCTGTTCTTGCATTTGTTTTTTGTTCCTCATGCTGGGGAAAAAAAAAAAAAAAAAAAAAAAAACTGCTATCATTTTTGCCAAACACCTGTGAACAATTCATCAAGCCGCAGCTTTTAATCCTGTATATTTATAAAAGTAAAATTGTGTAAGCACATAGATGTTTTTTCTTTTCTGTTTTAAATCAAGTGAAGCCAGAATATAATATTCTTTATTGAACAAATTGGTAAAACTGTTCTAGCATCACTAAGATGTTTTCTTTTTGAACATTAAGTACTAGAAACTAAAAAAAACACTCAGGTAAATTTATAGAAGGTAATCTTATCTAAACTAAATGGAAGTTTTTACGAACTGTGTTTTGTTTTAGGATTTAGCATAAATGAACAAAATTGATACCTATTTTATACCTAACACATTTGCAGGGATTAGATAGAAATGATTATTTTTAAAAACTTAAATAGAACTTGCTATATGTTTTAGACATATTTTTGTTTTGTTTTGAATAAATTGATTTTTGCTCCAGAAAACACATGGGAAAGATTATTGTAAAGATTTAAATTAGTCGATGAGCTGATACCACTGTCATGTAAATGCAAGAAAATGATAGGAGTCACAGAGAATTCACCAATTGGATATTAATTTTGGTTTCAATATCTGTTGGTCAACTTGTAATGGTTCAAAAAGAAGAAATTTATTTCTCATGATTATGGAAGTACAAGAGTCCACAAAGAAGGTATTGACTGATTCAACACCTTGTAAGATTTCTTTTCTCAGCTTATAGAGAGCCACCAACTGTGTCCTCACAAAATACATAAAGGGTCCTGGACTTTCTCCTCTTATAGGGACACTAATAGCATTATACTCCTGCCCCACCCACAACCACTTACCTATGACCACCCAGAGGCCCTGTCTCCAAATACTACTACATTGAGGTTCTGGCTTCAACATATAAACTGGGAGAAGTGGTAAATATTCAGTTCTTATTAGGAGATATCTCTAGGGACAACAGAGCATGGTAACACTGATTGAAATCTTTATCTTCTCTGTGACTAAAAAGCATTTCACTACTGCCTCTTTGGCCTCAAAACTAAACACTCAGCCACCTAGCATTATCAACGAGCTGGTTTTCTCTTAGTTTTTCAGAGACATGACTCAAAATCATGCTAGATAACTCTGTTACTGCTACTTATACTAAGTATAGAGGTAGTTTTATTCTCTCATCACTACCATATCTTGCCTCTCCAAAAGTCTTAAAATCTATATGAGAAAAGTACCGAAAATGACACAGACTACTTTCATTATAAATCTGTAACATGAGTTTACAGATTATTAATTAGAAAAAGCAATGAAAATATACATGAATCAAGCAATACTTGTTACCCCAATAACATGTACTGATTTACATTTTGGTTAAAAAATAAATTTATTTATTCGCAGTGCTGGGGATTGAACTGAGGGCCTTGTGCATACTACTGAGCTATAACCCCAAGCCATATAAATTTAATTTAAAAAAAAGACCACTGACAAAGAAGTCAAAGGAATAGCATTTATTTGAAAGAATAAGTATTAAACACATGTATACCAATTCAGGGCACCTCTGAACAGTGAGTGGGAGAGGGTGGGAGGAGTTTTATTCAGGTTTTATGTGTTTCATACAGTTTTTCAGAGGTCATTCATTGGCTGGACAAAAATCCTAAACTGCATCCCTATTTTGCTTAGTTAGTTAATTAGAGAACTCACATATGAGCAATGCTGAAGGTGAGACAATGAGAAGAGCCTGATTTTTCTTCTGCCAGCTGGAGTCAGTAGGAGTGGCTTAGCCAGTGGCTCTCTGCCATTTCTTCTCTTCCCTTTGCTCCACCTTGTAACCTAATGGACTGGGGCAGTTTGCTTCAGTGTCCTCCTGGCTATCAAAATGCCATTTTCCCCTCTAAGGAGTACAGACTGGGAACATGGTGCCCTCTCCAACTCCAACTGCTTCTGCAAACACTGTTGCATTTTTGAAGAAGGGAGAGGGAACGCTGGGTGGCTAAGATCAAGAGAGATTTCCATATTAACAGTCACAGCAACCCTTCTAGAAAGTTCCTTTAGCCGGGCGTGGTGGCTCACGCCTGTAATCCCAGCACTCGGGAGGCTGAGACAGGCGGATCGTTGTGAGTTCGAGACCAGCCTGGGCTACAAAGTGGGCTCAAGGCCAGCCTGAACAGCATAGTGAGACCCTGTCTCAAAAACACCAGGGCTGGGGATCTAGCTCAGTGGTCTAAGCACCTGCCTGGCAAGCACAAGGTCGTGAGTTCAATCCCTGGTGCCGCAAAAAAAAAAAAAAATAAATAAAGAAAGTTCCTTTGTTTCATCCCTGCCCCTCACAGACAGGCCTGCAGCTGCTAGATAAGCAGCACTCCACAGCCACTTTAGTCTTGCAGGGCTCCTCCTTGTGAACCCTTCTCCACCCCACCCCCACTCTCATGCTGCAGCACAGGCCCTGTGAAAATGGAAGCTCACTTTGGTGTTTCTGTAAACCTGCTCCTGATTTATTTCTTGGGTAGCGTGGACTTCAAATGTTTATCAAGTCTGTTTGGGATTTTTAATCTGAGTAGTATAGACAGTTCAGTCTTTTCCAAAGTAAAACAAACACTGAGAACTGCTAACTGGAGAGAGCTTCAGAGACCAGCATTCAATGAAGACAAGCAGCAGAGAGCAGCATAAAACAGGGTGGACCTATGGGGTCCAGCGTAAGCTGACACTGGCGGTGATGGCTTGGAGTAGCAGAGTAACAGTGACCAGCAGCTGGCTGTGTCAACTGTTGGCTTCCAGCATTACCTAATGTCATCTGGTGACATCAGGACTGCTGGCAGAGCTGCAGTTTGCTGATTCGTGATTTCCATTTGAATTGAGAAAGAACCCTAAGCTGACTGGAAACAAAGGTAGATGAATACTGGCTCTGTTGTTTATCAAAATCTACGGCAACGTTCTGCGCTTTGACATTAACAGAGTGAAGTGCAATCTTCTCACAGTTTCCTAACTCCCCTTTGAAAAGGTGTTCTCTTAGTTATTTTACTTTCTTTCATAATATTAAAGTTTCAGTGTTATATGGTACAAAGTATTTTTTAAAAGCTATTAATCAAAATAAATATATAAAAATCTACCACTATGTCCAGGGAATCTATGTTTTCTTCCATTACATTTTACATGTTTGAAAGAAAACTCTGCATGTGAGAGTGTACACACACAATACTTTACACTTCTCTCACCACCAACCATCTTCTGAAGAGTCACCCTCCAAGCTCAAGTCTCAAAGAAGTCTAGAATATTTTCTAATGTATCAAATAAACAGTCGTTCCCTTTGCCACATGTGGGACATACGTTCCATATAACAAGACTCAAATGAATCTTTCCAAATAGCTTACATAGCATGTGTTTCTGTCTTCTGTAATTGAAGAATACATTTCCATTACAAAAATTTAGAAAGGCACGCAAAAAAGAAAATTAGCAAATGCACACTGTAAATAATTATCTGATGATAAGTTGTCCATAACCAGTTATTTTTTTAAACCTGGACTTTTTCTCACTGTAGTACTTTTGTAGGTGTGTTGCACTGCCTTCCAACTTCATTCTACTTATATATTGTTCTTTATATACACCCTCAGAAATAGATTATTAGATTGAAAATCAAATCTTTTCAGTTTCTAAGTTATTATTTCTTTGAAAGATTTTTTTTTCTTTCCATTAATGTTCTGTTTCCATTTGATTGGGCACCATGTTATAATTAAGTTTGATCTGTTCCATGGTTTGAGTATGGATTGAATGTCTCCCAGATCTCTGACCAGGTCTCATTCTGTTTCCACCCTCAGCAGTCATACTGAGTCTTCCACGTATTTGTCTTGAGTTTCTTCAATATGGGATTTTAGGTAATTCTGTGTTCAGTGTCTTAGGGTTACAGTGAACCATAGCCCAAAAAGGTAAAATTAAGCATATAAAATTGTCTTCTGAGAATTACAAGGAACATACCCAAAGTAAAAGTAGAAATTTGCCAAGTTAACTAAAAATGACCAAGTAACTGGCTCAACTTGCAAACAACTGAGTTCTGTGACCACTGCTTTGAGGATATTAGCAAGCCTTAGGAACAGAATGTATCAAGAAAGACAGTATGAAAAAGCAAAGTTGCATAATTCATATAGATTCATAAGGTCTTCTGCGAAGAAATCAATGTTCCTAATAAAATGCTTCAACAAGGTTCTAATAGATGTATATGTGAGAGTAAAAATTTGGTGGAATTGTATTCATCCATACCCAACTTCAACCTTTACTTGGGTATTATTTTAATTTTATATCTACAATACTCTATCATTATTCATTCTTTTTCTTTTTTTAAATTTTTTATTTTAAAGATAGTAAAACCCAACAAAACAAAACAGAATAAATCCAGTCAAAACACAGCAGTGAAATTGGTACAGAATATCATAGCAGGGTAATGGGAAAACAACAATGGCTACTATAGTGTATCTTGTTATCTTCACAGTAGTTTTCCATTCCCTCAGTTATAGCAAAATCAGACCAAAACAAAACAGAATAAAACCAATCAAAATAGAATACTGAGTAAAGAAAAAAAATTAATAAGAATAAAACAAAACAGTGAGAACGTTATTAGACTTTAAAAACAAGACAGAAAAAAAAACTCCATATTTACCATATTGCATACCGTTATCCTTCCTATACATGCTCAGACTGTCAACCCCATGCCTGTAAATTCAACCTAACAATACAATCCTTCAGCTGCTTTTTGTACGTCAATTGCTATTAGCTCAGGTTGACCTCCAAACCAGCTGGTGGCTTATGGGGTGAGAGGGTTTGGTGATTTTCAGTTTTCATGCTGGTAGGCTTACAGGAGACACTGACTTTTTTCTCTTCCTGGGTCCCACATGGTGGTCTGTGCAGCTTATCAGAAAGGCTGGCTACTTGGGTTCTTGATTAGCTCTTCTCAGTAGCAGCATGGCTGATTCTCGGGAGTTTCTGGTTTTTCCTTGTCTTCCTAGGTCCTGCACCATCTGCACGGCTTACCAGGAAGGCTGGCTAGTTGGATCCTTGATCGGCTCCTTCCGGTCCCAGCATGGCTCTATTCATTCTTTTTCTTTCTAAGCATGTAGATACAAAGATAGAAGTC
>RJWT010054507.1:0-10274 GCA_004365215.1 Cuniculus paca
TGAAAAGTATCATTGTCCTTTGTTCTAAATTCCGATCTCTATTGTGCTATGATGATAATGCTAACTTGTGCATAAGTCAGCAAACTGCAGTAATGCTTTATTCATCCGGCATCGTCAGGAAATGAGGTGTTCTACATAATTAAATTGTCCAGATAACTAGAGCTAACCATCATTTTAAAGATCAACATTTGTAAAAGACAAAGTGGAACTATCACCAAATATATACGCTCTGCTTTCTTTATTTTACAATTATTTTTTATGATTTTCCCCCAGGATAGGAACAGAAGGGTACAGTGTGATTGTTATTTGCTTCCTACCTCTGTGCTGCAACCCTCCATCCACTCTATTCCTAACTGAAGCCACTGGCTCTGCCCTGACCAAGTGACAAGTATATCCTTCTGTGATAGTCTGCACGCTGATGAGCAGAAATGTAGCATGCTATGAGGTTAGACTACATCTTGCTCACTTGCTTTATTTTGTTTGTTTGTTGAGACAGGATTTCACTATGTAGTCCAGACTTGGCTTGAACTCAATATGTAGCTCAGGTTGGCCTCAAAGTCTTGATCCTCCTGCTGCAGTCTCCTTCATTTTACATGCTGAGATTGTAGGGTATTTATCACTATGCCCATTGCCACATCCTGCCTTTTAGAAACTTTTATCTTGATCATTATTCTTCATCAAGATGTGGAGAGCTACCTTATTCTATGTAATAGCCCCATTTATTCTATTGTGTAGATGCACCATTATTTAATTAAGCATTTCCCTCTCTTGGTGGGCATCTAGTTGTTTCCAGTCTTTTACTATTATAGTTTAAACACCATAATTATAATCTTTGGGGCTATTTCATTTTGCACATGTTCAAATATACCGAGAGGTTAAATTCCCAGAAGAGAATCACTGGCTCTGGAAAATGATGTGTACATTTGCTATTTTGACAACCATTATCACATCACCTTCCAAAAAGTTTGCATCAGTTTTTTCTTTGGCCATCACTATATGAGAGGACTTGTGTCCCATGCCTTTAGCAGCACATAATCCAACTTGAATTTTTGTCACTCATTGAATAAAAGATATTAGTGCATTTAGTATTTGAAGTGTATTTTCATTGTGGACTATAGCTTTTACAAAGTGTTCTTTGTCTCCTTTAATATGCTTCTGCCTGAATTTTATTTTGACATTAGAATTGCAATATTTACTTATTGTTTCTATTTTTCTGAAAAGTCTTTTTGATCCTCTTTTCTTTAATTGATCCATCATTTTTAGAATAGTTTCAGATTTACAGAAAGATTGAATATAAGGTGCAGGGTTCCCATACCCCTCATTTCTACTCTAGCCTTCTCCAAGTTACCCCATTATGAATATTTTGTACTAGTGTGGTAGATTTGTTATAATTATTAAACCAACTTGATACATCATTATTAGCTAAAGTACTTAGTTCATATTAAGGTACACTTTTGCTGTTGTACATTCTGTGGGTTTGGACAAATGTATGAATGTCAGGTACCACCATCACAGTATCGTACAAAGTAGCTTCACTGCTCTCAACATCCCATCTCTGCTTGTTTATCCCTTCCTCCTAACCTCCTTGAGAATGTTTGGTAATTGCTGATGTTTCTGCTGTGTCTGTGTTTTTGCCTATTCCAGAATATCACATAGTGGGATCATACAGAACCTTTCCAAACTGGTTTCTTTCACTTGGCATTATGCATTTTCATACCTTCATGCTTTCTCATGCCTTGATAGTTCATTTCTTTTTAGCACTGAATAAATGTACAGTGCTACTTTGTTTTAATTTGCTTTTCTCCAATGACATGGAGAATCTTTTCATATGCTTATTTGTTGTCTTTTTTTTTTTTGGAGAGGTATTTATTCAGGTGTTTTGCCTACTTTTACCTGGGTTGTTTGATATTTTCTTATTGTTTAGTTTTAATATTTATTTTGATATTTTATCTGATAATCATTTTGCAAATTTCTTTCTCCCAGTGGCTTGTCTTTAACTTATTCACTTTTAATTTGCAGTTCTCTTCTGTGTGAGGTCAAATATGCTTTCTCATTTCATTTATTTTGTTTGTTTCCTTCTTTATTTGTTTTAAAATGTTTCCCTCTTCTCTCTTGAAGGTTCAAGACATGTGTCTTCTATCTCCCATCTCTTTAATGTTTTTTTTTTTCAAAATTACAACCTTTATAATTTACTACCTCTGATAACAAGAGTTTCTGATAGTAAAACAATAGAATTCTATGTAACATCCCTGGGAGCCTGATTTATGAGTCAAATTTAGAGGCCAAGGCACATATATTTTATATATCTAATTAGGTCACTCAAGAGTCTTTACCATTTTCTGGTTTTGGCCTTTGTCAGAACATTCTGAGATGTCCAGCAAATGAATTCCTAGTTCTGGCATTCTCTGCTGCGATATTTGAAGGCAATCGTAGGCTGGAGGCCCTGGTTGTAAGGGGTCCGTGGACTCACATGTTACTACACATATAAATTTAATTGCCTTGCGTACATGAAAATTTGTTCCCTCTCTCCCCAAAGTAGAAAGATGAACTTACATTTCTGGAGAACGTTAAACAACAATTCTCCAGTGATATTTTCACATGCAGGCTCAGGGAGCCGCCTTTGCTTGCAATGCGTGAACATCCACGCCTGGCTTTGCAGCTGAAGTTTCCCATGCGTGCCTCACAGCGAAGGTGATTGTGTGATGGTGGTAGCCCAGCAGCATCCCATAGATGGCAGTAAACACACTTTTTAGCACTTTCCTTCATCTTCACTGGAAACAGTCTCCTTCGGAGAAGAAAATGAATGCTGAGATTGTGGAGTAATAATTAGCAAACAGACTCTAGTCATTTGAAAAATTGGCAAGAAGCCTTATTAAAGGAGGTAATAATAGTCATATTTTGCACTTCTAATAGGGTCTTTTACCTCTAGGCTTCCAAGAGCCTGTCTGAGTCATGTAGAGGAAGAAGAAGGAAAAAAAAACAAAAACAACAACCCAGAGCTGGGTCAGAAGTCAGGAAACATTGGCTCTGTCTGACATTGGGGTGTCTCTCTCATTTCAAAGTAAAGGTAGATTCCTCCCTCCCATTTAAATACCAGGAATTTATGCAGGTTAGAGAAGAAAAGGCCAGCAATGCACTGTGAGATAAACTCACATTCCCAGGGTAATATGGAAAACATGCTTTTCTCAAAAGATGTTTTCCTGTGAAAATAGCAATAGAACTTTAAATACATTGCCTTCTATAAACACATGGACAGCTTTTCTATTCACAGCGCACTAGACAAATTGAGAAAGCATTTTCATATCTTCTTTGGGATAGCAAAGCCTAATTATCAGAACATCTTTTTATTTATTCCTATGAAGCCAGACTAGATAATGCTGCAGATGGGTGTCAGGCCTGTGAACTCAGTATCATTCATTCATTATCTCCAAAAGTGGAGATAGCAGAAAAATTGACTTCTAACACTCATACACAGCAAATGCCCTAAATCCACAGGATAATTTGTTCTTCTGGTCTCACACTAAACCTGCATCTCCAGTTTCCCACAGAAACTCCAGATCTGTTGAAATCTAGAAGCATTAAAATTCTCCTTTATTATTGTCAAGGTTTAGTAACTTGACAACCCAAAGACAGGCACCCTGACTATTTGAGGGAACTTAGGTTTGAAAATAAAAAACAGAAACTCTCCCTGGTGTACTGAAATTCACTTGGGATTTTGTAGGATGAACATTTCATAACTACTTTTTTTTTGGTTGTGTTACATTCACCTTAGTAAGTTAATCAACCTCTCTGTTCCCTCTTTGTATGAATTCCTATTCTACAAGCATTGGTTTAAAGATTAAAGGGGATGATGAATGTTCAGCATAGAATATACTGCTTGATAGGTCTTCATTACCTATGGGTCATTAAGAAATATAAACATGTACACACAATGGCAATGAGACAGGGACAGAGACAGAGAGACAGACAGACCAGATATCTCTTGGGCTTCCCTTTGCCTCAGAGATTCAGGTAAGTTTATTCAAATCCCCACACTCTGAATCTATCACTCATAGTTCCTATAAATTCATCACTGTATTTCCTCATGTTTTTTTTTTCCAATTTTAAATCCAAAACTCACAGGTTAATTCAGTGTCCTGCCTGCTAGTATGTAGACCTCAACTCATTAGGCATTTTCCATACATTAAAAGCCCCAACCTCTCACAATAATACTATGAATCTGGTAACTTGAGCAGACACTTGCATTTGAGGAAAATTATTGCCTTCTGTCATTTTGCTTGTTCTATTTCATGCCTCTGTCTTCTAGTAGTATGGGATGCCACATGGCTTTGCCCCATGAAATTCCAACCCCAGGAAAGGGGAACCCAGGCTCCCCTCACCCTGTCCAACTACTTCCTATGTGCCAAACAGTTTGACCTGCCCCACATATTCCTTCCGGCCTCCCTGGAATTTTAGAAAATATAGTCTCTTTTCTACATTGTGTTTATTAATTTACTGTAAGACTCAGTGGTCAACATTCTCATAGAGACTATCATTTCCTTTATTCTATACACCAATCTATTCTTATTTGCATGCGTTTGAGCACACATTAAAATATAGTAACATTATTTCCTACTCTAAGAGGCATTTCTATTCAACAAGCTATTCTTTTAAGATTTATCTAGGTTTAGGGCTGGGGATTTAGATCGGCGGTTCAAGCACTTGCCTCATAAGCACAAGGTTATGAGTTCAATCTCTGGTACCAAAAAAAAAGAAGATTTATCTAGTTTTTTTTTTAGAATTTTAATATATATTTCTCTGTAAAGTTTGTACATTCACTGAGTTCTTTCATGTCTGACTTATTTTAACCCAGAGTAAAAACTCATCTTTTCTCAGTAAGGAGGACATCAGACAAGGTCAGTCAGAGGAGAGGTCCACCAAAGAGGAGATGAGGACCTCAACTCACCACAGCCAAAGGGAAGGTTGATTCCTACCACAGAAATGAATTTCAGGACACATCAGCGTGAGGAATAGAAAAGTCTATTAGGCAGAAAGAAGTGTACACCAAGGAGTGTGGGTGCTCGTTGTGGTATGGCGTTGGGGGCTTATG
Organism: Cuniculus paca; assembly: GCA_004365215.1. NCBI lineage: Eukaryota > Metazoa > Chordata > Mammalia > Rodentia > Cuniculidae > Cuniculus > Cuniculus paca. The sequence goes on from RJWT010054507.1 coordinate 5,090, forward strand.
GGGTCTTGGGAATATCCTCAAGATGAATGATCTAGGAAGTGTATTCCTACTGTCTGGCAGGCTACCATTTGGTGGGCTAAGTTAGAATGCAAATCATTTGCATGTGTCTGAAGTTGAGAGATACGCAACCCATTTAATAGTGTTGCTTCCGTGAGGATGGATGAAAGCCTGTGGGAGGAACAACCAGGCTTAATATACAAGTGGAAAGCTCCAGCCCATTTTATAGACTTATACCTTTACAATCCTTAGGAATTTTTCTTTTTGGAGTTTCCAGGAAGGGAAAAGGGCATTGGAACTTTGGGTAACTTTGTGTGCTGAAATACAGTTTTTCTTAAAAGTACAATTTTTAAATAATTATTTTCCTTGTCTCCTTCCTTTCTTTCTTCTATTGTACCTCAGGCCAAAGTCATCAGTATGTAGAACACTAGTGATGCTCTGACTTTGGAGTGTAGTGATTGGGATGTACAGGGCAGCACTAAATGACCCCAGATTCTTGTGCATTTGGAGTTACTATGTTTTGTTCTTTTTTCCTTCTCTTTTGTCTCCTTGCTTCTTTCTGTGTTATCATTGTGTGCTGTCTCCAGCAATAATCCTTCCCTAGTTGTTTCCTTTTGCATCTTCCAGTCTACGGATTGATGAAAAGAAAGCAAACGTTAGAAGTAGCTTTAAAGTCAGTCATTATGGTAGACTATCTTGTAAGAACACCACTGTGAGCAAAATGTGTGAGCTTTGACACAAAAACTTTTTTTCTGGGTACTTTAGGCCAGTCAGTGGGTTTTTGCTCAGCTGTCCTAGTTTTAGGCTGTTTTAGAATATTTAAATCCTAGAAAAAAACTATCTGAGAGGAGTAAGGTAGCTATGTCACTGTCTATTGGTCTCATTTTAAAACTCCAGATCAGTGGTATCCTGGGTTGAGATGCAGTTGGTTTGCAAGGATAACATGTACCAGGGAGTGCCTGCTTTGAGTGGTTGAGGTGGTGGTCAAATTAGTTGTAAACAAATTTTGGGTGTCACCCTGGGACACATCACTCTACAATTTAAGGATGTTTCCAGTATGAAAATCTGAAATCAAAGTATTTCCTGTAACGGTAAAAAGGATTCACCTAACAAAAGAGAATTATAAGATGGGTACAGTTCTCATGTCTGTACTCCTAGCTACTTGAGAAACTGACAAAGGAGGGTTGTGATTTCAAGGACAGCCTTGAAATAAGGCAAGATTCAGTCTTGAAACAAACAAACAAGAAAATGAATTGTTTATGTAATCAACAGGGCCAGATATTTCAGGTGATCAAATTATATTTCCAATTCTAGCTGCCCTGGTTTACTCTAAGAAAAAGATACTGTTTCCCTTTCTCTACTGTACCTTCCTTTCTTTCCTCTTTTAGTTTTCTCTTTATGTACAAAGCAATGATTCTCTTTTCACTGATGGCAGCCCAAAACAAACAAATATATGTGGAAAATACTTTTCATTTAGACTGAAGCCAAACTGTTAATAAAATACTAATAGCAAGGAAACTTCTAAGTTTGAGAATAACTATGTTAAGAAAAAATTGTTGTCTCTTGCAGGATATTCTCAATATGAACATGTTTCTCTTGAATTTCACATTATTAAAACTTGAAAATTAAGCCTTTTCATATAGTCAAGGAAGCATCTCTGGTTCCTTTTCTCACAGTGGGAGATTCCAATGACGAGGACAATTACACATGGCCAGTCACACACCTGTCTGACAGGTGCACACCTGCCTGGCGGTCAGATATTCTTTGGCTTCGCTGCTCAAGTCAGGAGAGGTGGCTCGGTGAGGTGCCCGTGTCTATGCCAGGTGTGCGTCATCCCCAGAAAGATCCTTTTAAATCTCACTTGTCTGTCTGTGCATTTCATTTGGGCACTGTGCCCTAGCATAACAAGTAAAATTCTGACTTTAGGAAATCGACTTAACCTACCTGCGCTTTAATTTGATTATCTCTAGATAGTAACAATATTTTCCCACATAGGATTGTGCTGAAGTTAATGGAATGGATAGATGTAACACGGAGGCACTGTGCTCTTGTTTCTTATTGTTTTCAAAGTGTAGATGAGAGCTGTGAAGATGAGACAGTGTAGACCATTATGTCAATTAAGAGCTTAGGTTCCGCAGTCAATCCCATGTCGATCCCAGCATCTGCCCTCTCATATCCTGCCTGTGTGACCTTGGACAAGTTGCCTGGATGCTTTGAACTTCACTTCCCAGAAAAATGCATCAGCTGCAATATATGCCTTACTGGGCTCTTATGAGGATGAAATGCAGGTAAAAAACACATAGGATGCTTGGCACATAGCACTCAGGTGGCGTTCGTTGTGAAGACACCGAGGCGGGGAGGATGCCAGCGATGCAATGCCTCTCTACAAACAGAGAAGTCTTAAAAGAAATTTCCACATCCTTCTTTGGGAAGAATAGAACTCACCAAAGCTGTTCTTGGAGCATAGTTTGCACAGCTTTATTGGTGCTTAGTTAGAGGACAAGAACGAGAACAACCAAAAGCAGAACAAGACCTGGGGGGTTTTGCCAAATCTCGCAGGTACTTGAGTTCAGACTCCACCTCTCTCCGGGAAGTTCTGGACTTTAACCAACATCCACTGACCTGCAGTGGGGCTTCTAAACCAGGGAGGCCCATAAACAGGACAGCCTGGAAAAGCTGGGATTCTACTTCATGGGTGTTCTTTCATTCTCAGGCCCATTTCTGTGATTGAAGGCAAGGGACGGTGACTGGGGGATTTGCATTCTGCTATCCCATTCATCCTGAAATGTACCCCACGTGCCACTTCTCTTGGAAAATGATCTTTCTCTGAAGGTCAGGTTCAAATCTCACTGTAGAAGGCTTGTTTTCTACGGCTGCACACATGCATTTTGGCAGTTAGACCTTGACGCTTTGCGAATACCTGGGACGGCAGTATTCAAACAACTGGGATTTACGTTTACCACAAATTAGCCACATGAACTTCGTCTGTGTTGTGAGGTGCCGTTCTCTGAAGTGCCTGTGCGGAATAGAATGACATCAGACAGATGATTTTAAGTTTCATTTTAGTTTTTGCAGTACTAGGGATCAAATGCAGGGTTTTCACTCTGAGATATAACACCAGAACTTTTTACTTTTTATTTTAAGACACGGTGTCAATAGGTTTTATATGAATTTGAAGATCTGTATTAAACAATGAAACTTTTCTTTTCCCCAGTATTGGTTGGGAACATTCAGTGGCAACTTGGTTAAACTTGTGCTTTTCTAACTGTGTTGGGGGTTCATTGAGGGTTAAAGCCTTTACTCATCTTGGACTCCTGCCTGGCATGAAAGTGGCCAACAGAGAAATGGGGATGACCCTCCTACTATACCCTGTATACCACAGATGTTAGGTATAAACCCCAGCATACTACGCCTTACATTCAACAGTTGTTAAGCACATGTCTATTTCTGTAATCATCACCCATCTTTCAAGTGCAGCCCTCTTAGCCCATGTTGATCAAGCCTACTACTTTTCATGTATTTTTCACCTCTGTAGACAACTGCACACCTATTTTATCACCCTACCCTCACTGCCTCCCAAATATGACCCTGTCCATGGCCTAGCTTGCTCTTATGTGGCATGGTTTCAATCCCTCTCATGTCCTGTTGGTCTCCTCCAGTTCTTTTAAATTCCTTTTAAAATGATGCTCAAGGAATTGAACTTGTTCTCCCCTCCTCTACCCTGCTGCCCTTCTGCATTCTGTCTCCTTGTTCATTGAACTCCTCATCATTTTCTCGGCCACCTCAGGCTCTGTCACGGTGCCTCCTCCATCATCTCCCCTGTCTACCTCCCATCAGGCACTCGGTCCTATTGATTGTTCCAACTGAATATGGAACAACTACAGTATGTATTCAGAGAGAATATGGTGAAGGAATATAAATGAATAAAATTCATCACTTGATAGTCATTCCTTTAGCTTCTGCCTTGAGCAAAAGTTTTGTTTTGCTTGGCTTTTATTTTTGAAAATTTCAAATATATAAAAAAGTTTAAATAAATTGTGATAAACACTTACATACCATTCTCCCAGATTCATCGATCATTAATATTTCTGCCTCAGTTGCTTCTCTCTCTCTCTACACACACACACACACACACACACACACACACACTTTAAATAATTGATGTAAACCATTTGAAAGTAAATTGCAAGCTTTACAACATATCATCTTTAAATGCTATAGCACATATCTAAGAACTGTGAGATTCTCATAAGAGAACAAGTCATTTTCCACAACTATCTTTAGAGTGAGGGCTTATAAACTGGGGTTTATGAACAGGCTTTTTGAAGTACATGAATGCCATAAAGTCATATGAAAAATTTTGAATGTAGGAGTTTACTTGGGGTCAGGGGAAGCCCACAGTCTTCATCAGAGGTTCATACCTTCGTAACAAATATGAGCCCTACCTTTAGCCCAAGTAGGGTGGGCAGTTAAGAGTTTTCAACTGCCTCAGACCAAGAATAATCCAGAAGCTACCTAAAATCATTCAGTGGCTTCCTAACAGTTACAGGAGAGAGTTGGTGCTCCTTAACATGACGCAGAGAACCTTTGTCACCATAGTTCCACTCTTCCACAATGCCTGTTTCACTTCCCCAGGTGACAGGTCACACATTGTCACACATGATATGAGCTTCAACGACCCATCCTATTCCTGCCACTTCAGGCAGCTTCTACTTTCCATTCAAGACTTAATTTAGTTGCCTCCTGCTGTGGGATGTCCCTCCCAACCTCTCCCCAGTGGCTCCTGTCATAGCGTGCTCATTCCCCTCTCCTCTGCTAATTTGTTTACATGGCTTCAGTCTCAAGGGTACTGTGAAGCACCCCACATATAAATGACTAGATTCAGACCAAAGGATGGCACAACCCCTGTCTAATCACCTGGACCCTGATCCTCTTGCTAACTCTGTTCTCTGGATCTCATTAGCACCATGGCTCGAGGGGGCCGTCCTCTTCTCAGACCCCTGGTTTTGCCTTCATGGAACACTTGTGTGTCTCCCATGTGATGCTCTCAGCAAATCTAATTCTGGCAGATTACCCTGTAGGTACATTTCGACTGTCCTGTGGCTGTCCAAATTTGATCATTTGATTAGACAACCCCATATCCATGTATGAGAAAGATTCCACAATACTTAAAGCAATGTCTGCCCAG
>RJWT010054508.1:0-10264 GCA_004365215.1 Cuniculus paca
GATTCATCTGTGTCCACATTAATTTGATTCCATCCTGCCACTTGCTTCAAGTCTCAACTTCCGAACGCTCACGTGCATACGTGCGCGCGTGCTTGCGCACGCACACACACACACACAGAGCAGGAAATTCAGCAGGTCAAGCTACACTCTTGTTGCTACAGATAGTCCCAAGTCCATATATGATATAAGCAGTGGCTATCTGCCATCTGCAAGCCAAGGAGAAAAGCTGGAGAAGAAGCCAACCCCACTGGCACATTGATCTACTTCCTCTTGGATTTCCAGCCTCCAAAATAGCAAAAGAATGAATTTCTGTTTAGGACACTCAGTCTTTGGTTTGTTTTTTTTTTTTTTTTTGCGGCACCAGGGATTGAACTCACGACCTTGCACTTGCCGGACAGGTGCTTAGACCGCTGAGCTAGATCCCCAGCCCTGTTTTTGAGACAGGGTCTCACTATACCGTTCAGGCTGGCCTTGAGCTCACTTTGTAGCCCAGGCTGGTCTTGAACTCACAACGATCCGCCTGTCTCAGCCTCCCGAGTGCTGGGATTACAGGCGTGAGCCACCATGCCCGGCTATGGTATTTTATTATGGTAGACAATTTTACATTCTATATTGGAACATCATGTTGTATAGCATACTGAATGAAAAATGAATACATAAATATCCTAATCAAAACAAATCACACACTATAGATTCCTGTTACACTTGGTAAGTTATTCTGCTTAGATTGTTTGATAGCAAGATCTTTTGTCCCCAAAGATCATCAGCCCTATAGGATCCTAGTCCCAGTTATCAAGCTCTTGTCAGACCTTGTTTGCCGAAATTGCCAATGTATGTTTATCACCAGACACAGGAGCACAAAGATGTACCCCAGGAAAATTTCTCGGCTCTAGACATATTCCTCTGTACCCCTATCCCTGCCCTTTTTCCTCAGGGTAATCACTTAGTCCTGTGAGCATGGTTAATGCTTTCTTGCTGGTCTAGTGAGTGGAGGAATCCCAAATGATCAGGTGTTGGCCACAGTTTTAGTGGGACCCTTTTGATATCCCTGGTAGTTGTATGCTCTACCAAGCTCTTTGAGCTAAGAGCTAGAGTCCAGCAAAGACTGAAGTTGAAGGAGTGGGAAGCACAAATTCCCTCAAGTAGGTCAGTGGGAATCATGGTGACAGATGTCACTCACCTCTTGTTTCCCAGACCTGTGTTTTCTACCTGTTGAAATCATAACCAATATTTGAATCTACCTATTGGGATATTGTGGCCATGTAAGCACCATATAATATCTCATCTGGCCCCAACTCTGCAAATTATTATTCTTGAGCTACTGCACACTTAAGAGGCCATTCCACCATTGTACCAGGACATTAGCTCCTAGGTAATACATATACGGTAGATAAAGGAAAGCCCAGAGACAGTTTCCCACTGCTGTGTGTGTGTGTGTGTTGGAGATGGAACCCAGGGCCTCATGTTAGACAAGCACTCTACAGTTGTCTACTCATTGGTGAGACAAAATACCTGACACCCAGAGTTAAAGAAGGAAGTTTTTTATACCTCACAGTTTGCAGAAGATTCCATTCATAGTTGGATTGGATGACTCTGAGGCAGAGGGGCATTGCAGAGGAGAAACATTTCATGCAGAGTAGAAGGCAGCAAAGTAGTGAAGAAGCAAAGTAGCAAGCATCAAGCAACTACAGCAGCCTTTTTTTTTTGTCCCTTATATTCTATCCAGTCTACACACCCTTAGAGCAGGTAGCGCTCACACCCAGGGAGGGCCTTCCCATTATTTACACTCAGAACTGTGCCAAACCAGTCAGTGGACTAATTTAGTAATCACACACCCTTAATCCCAGCATCACACATGATAGATCCAGCCACCTCAGAAAAGCCCCACCTATGACTACATGAAACTCTAAGGGGACATCTAGACATAAGCCATAACATTTGGTTTACAAACTTAATTTGTTTTACGATTTTGGGGAAGAGGGCTGCATTAGTGTCTGTGTAAGGTAGATGCTGTTGTCTGTTTGTCACCCAATGTGGAGTTTGCAAACAGAAGCAAAATTTTGCAGAATGCTTTTGTTTGTGAACCAAATTGTTTGCAAACAGAAGCATTTATGAACCAAGACAGTATTGTACTACTGAACTACTATACCCTTAGCCTGAAAATTGAATTTGCTCATTGGTTAATGAGCAAAACAGAGCTCTTTTTAGGTATAAAACACAGGTACACAAACAATACATAAGCAGAGATACAATATGTGTCATGTTAAAATTTCAATGGGGGTAGCAACTAGGAAAAAATATCTAAAAGTCTCCTTAGGAATGTGATAATGTAAAACAGTTTTCCACTTGAGATATGGGAAATTCGAGAAACACTGTGCTAAGATCATGTTATGTGGGATTCCATAATGATATATTGGACACAGTATAAGCCCTCAAATAATGGTGTTGCTCCAGGCTCTGCAAGCTCAAAGGGCAAATGTATTCTTGGACCCAATCCCAGGAGTGAGAAATCTCTGCCCCTTTCAAGATAGAAGACTTTTGATGGAATCAGTTTACCAAGTGGCTAGTTGGTCTCTTTTGAGGTATGGTACTGAGATAGGAGATTAAGGTTTGGCAAGACCTGGCTGTGGAAGTGAGTGTGACCTGTTGTCTTAGTTACTTTTGTCTTGTTGCTAAGACAGAATACCCAACACCCAAAGTTAAAGGGGGAAAAGTTTTATTTAGCTCACTGTTTGTAGAGGTTTCAGTCCATAATCAACTGGCTCCAAGACAGGGTAGCACATGGCAGAGAGTAATAGTTCATGGCACCGGAAGACAGCCAAAGGAAGAGGGAGTGAGACAAGCCTCTTTGTGTGCCTTATATTATATCCAGTCTACTGGGATTAGGACGGTGCCAATCTAATCAGTGGACTGATCCAGCAATCACACACTCTTAATCCCAGCATTGAACTGCAAATCAATCACACACACTCTAGATTCAGCAACTTCCAAAAATAATGTAGGACTGCATGAAGCTTTGGGGCGATGTCTAGACACAAACCGTAACACTTGTTAACTACAAGATCCAGGACACATGTACAGAACAGTTCCCAAAGCCCTGCACGTGAATTTCTCTAGAGAATTCGACCAGGTTCTCAATAGGAGGAGCTAGACCTGACAACAGCCGGAGATGTGGGATCTCAGCACTGGCTCTCAGAACTTGTATGCAGGAGTTCTCTTGGGTTTTCTCAAGATTTAGACAATATAAAAGGACACATTGACGCCATGAAGGCTTTGCTATCATAACTTTCTGATAATCCACATTGTGTTTCCCAGATGCAGGTGTACTTTTATCTTTGCTCTCATCCTCTTTTTCTATTTACTCAGTGTCACCTCAGTCTGCAGAGCCTGCTTCTCTCCCACTCTTCATTTTTGCTATCTTGAATAAACTTTGCCACTACTTTTGGCTCATTTCATTCAAGTCTTTGTTTGAGGCTAGAAGAACCTATAATCCAACTCCAGAAGGAGATCTGAGCTATCCAGAACTTGGTAACATTTAGTTGGTGAGCTCTTTTTTAGACACAAACTACCTGGTAACAGTACTACATTTAGGGTTTAGCCTCAGCCTCTGCACTAATTGCTGCAGATAATCAGCAGTAGCCACTAGATTGGAGGTGGTCATAGTTTCCATTTGTCTCACTATGGCTATTTTGTTCATGAGCCCACTGAAGAAGCACTGGGGTGACCCATGGCATTGTTCAGCTTACTCCATTGGGTGAGTCATCCTAGCCATCTGATTGTCCCATACCTTCTTTGTGTTGAATATTTGTGGATGGCACTGAGAAGAAGCAAAGATTTGCACATCTGTTGCCTCTTCCCATAGGCTCACCTACATGCTTCTTCTCTAGACTTTTTTGTCTTCAGCCTTTTATTCTTTGACCAACCAGTCAAGTCATTTGCCACTGCCTAGATTGATCTATCTATCTATCATCTATCTGGGGCCACATCTCCCTTCACAACCAGTCGGTGATGAGCTGGATTTCTTGACACACTGTCTATTAGCATCACTTCTCTTCAGGGTTCTTCAGTCACTCCTGAGTATGGCTGTACTGTGATAATGTGAGAAACTGAGGCCATGTCTTTTCTATCAAAAGATACAAACAGGAGCGCCTCCATTTTAGAGTATAATCCACCCTAGGTGGCCCCACCCCTCACAGTGAAAACACGTGAAACGCCTGAATTTTGGGAACATAGCTGAAAACCAAAGATAGCTTATCAATCTCTAAGGACTTTCTGTTCCCTACGCCCTCTCTTCCTGTTCCTCTTCCTCCTCAGTAATTCTTCAGATCCTCCCCTCGTGCCACTTAAACTAGCCAACTGCAATAGACTGTAAACCTTTGAATTCAGTCAATCAGTTTAAAGGATAGCAGCTTCCCATGTGTTAGGACCTAAAACCCCTCTTTCTTGCTGCTCAGCTGCTACCTCATGTCTGAGTGCACTCAAGCCCTTCTGCAGAAGTAAATTTTAAACTTTGCCTTGTCCAGTCTTCTTGGCTGCTCACCTCCTAAATAAGCTACTTGATCTCAAATCCTTGTCTTAGGGCCTCCTTTTGGGGGAACTCAAACTAAACTGGTACTCTGAAATCAGTGTCAGCCTGGGATTCTTTGCAATTACTCCCTACCCAGCCAGATGACAAGGGTCTTACTGGTAGTGCAATAGTAGTGATTTAGGAAACTAAATTTAGAAGTAACATGATTTCTCCTCAATTTTACAAAATATATTTTGCAATCAAGAGCGATGAAATAATGCTTCCTACAGAGTGCATTCTTTCTGGCACTGACAATTTGAGTCTGGGAGTTTATTTTCAGTCGTAGCAGTCTATGGAAAGACCAACAATTAATCCATATAGCTGACCTATTCTAAACCAAGCTTGAAGTTTTCTTCTCAATAACAAATATGAACTGAAGGATAGGCATAGGTGCAACCGAGGAAGGTAACTGATGTGTCTGCATTTATTTTTGAGAACATAAATATGCTTTCTGGATTTGCTCCAGTCTGCTCCAGAACGCACCATTTGCACAGCACATAGAATTGCTGATGTGTTTGCCTGACCTGTGAATCAGGACATCTGAAGAAGGCTGTAGTAATTAGAAGAAACATCATTTGTTTTCATATTTACAGTTCTTTATAGTTTTATAAAAGGCATCTTTTAATTTCATTTATTTCTTTGCATCTCTTTAAATACTGCCCTACCAGCTTCTCTGAGTGACCTGAACTTGTGATTTTCTTCAGTGCAGCAACAACCAACATATATTATTTTCTTTAGAGCTACACTTGCTTCTGTATCTTTAAATGCTAGAGATGTTACATAAGCCCTTCCACCTCCATTCCACCGTAGTGTCAAAGGGGAGACCTCAATCATTGTGATGCTGCAGCACAAACATCACTACTATTGCACTACCAGTAAGACCCTTGTCATCTGGCTGGGTAGGGAGTAATTGCAGAGAATCCCAGGCTGACACTGTATTTCAGAGTACCAGCTTAGTTTGAGTTCCCCCAAAAGGAGGCCCTAAGACAAGGATTTAAGATCAAGTAGTTTATTTAGGAGTTGAGCACAGAAAACAGTCATTTAATGGGAAGAAACGGTAGAAAAGGAAGTGAATGAGGAGCATACTACTATACAGGTCGCTGCAAAGGGAAACTGGGGCTTAATTCCTCTGGAGGACCCTGGGAAACAACATAGAATATAGGCCTCAAAGTTCATCCAACCAAAGGGTGAGGGAACTGGGTGTTTGTATTAATTTGCTAGAATGGTCCTAACAAGGTATCATAAACTGGGTGGCTTAAACATCAGAAATTTATTGTTTTACAGCTCTGGAGGCTGAAAGTCCAATATCAAGGTGCACAGAGTGCTGCTTCATTCTGAGGGCTATGCAGGAAAGATCTGTCCTTGAGCTTGTTTCTCACATTGTAGATAACCATTTTTTTCCGTTTTCCCCAATGTCTTCCTTTTATGCATGTTCTTGAGTTCAAGTTGTCCCCCTTTAAAGGACAACAGTTGTATTGGTTCAGGATCTAGCCTTATGATCTCATTTTAACTTGATCAACTTAGTAAATATGCCCTCTACTAATAAGGCACATTCTAGGGGTTTGGGCTTCATCATATCAATTTGGGGAGGTGACACAATTCAACCCATAGCTGTATTTATATATCAACTTCCATGTGTCACTGGTGGATTGCTGCAGCCTGCCGTGCATATGGCCAAATGGAGCTTTGAGACAAGGAGATGCTGATTTTTGGACTATGGGATGGTACACTCAGAAATGTAAGTGCCAGTCTACGAGTGGGCCACTAGCAGTCTGGTGCTTTAGTGATACACATAACTATTTCTATAACTCATTTAACTTTTGCTTTTTTAAATTAGGGACAATAATGCAAGGCAGAATAATAGAAAAAAGCAAATCTTCTGTTTTGCTGCCTATGAGAACAAAGGTCTATTAATACAAGAGATCCCATCTAAGGATGGTCTGCACATTTTTTGGTACTTGCTTGTTCTGTAAGCTTTCTCAGGAAACTAAATTTAGAAGTAACACGATTTCTCCTCTATTTTACAAAACATATTTTGTAAACAAGAATGATGAAATAATGCTTCCTACAGAGACAAACAGGAAGTAGGGAACCACAGTATTTGTAGAATCAATGACTTCTCTGAAACATCTGGAAGAGGTTTCACCTTTGGGGAATTGCCACCAGATGGCAACAGAGACTGTAGAATGGTATTTTCTAAGGGCATTCAGCAAGGTTTAAAGGAAAGGGGGTAGAGGGGAAAGGCCCCCCACCCCCGCGCTGCTTCCTGAGTTGGGCAGCTTTCACAGAACCCCGATGATGACAAGCGCTGTGTCAGATGCTGGCTGATTTTATGCATCGTAGTCATATTCACTGTTGGAATGCCATAGGATGAGATTTATTTTTAGGAATGACTGTTTTTAATTGAGCAGGCTGTTTTTCTCATATTAAAAAGTCTAACTCTCAAAGTTGCAGTGAAAATTATTACAGCCTACTGGAGGTAAATCTGGTACATATTTATCAAAACTAAAAACAAAAATGATAAAAACAAAACAAGAATGACAATCAGTTTCAGAAACTAGACATGGAGGCGCGCGCCATTATAATCCTGGCACTCCAGAGACAGACGCAGGATCATGAGTTCGAGGCCAACCCAGGCATCATAGCGAGACCCTGTCTCAAAGGACCAACACAACAAAGCAAATCAAAACACAAAAACCCCAACCAACGAAAAAAAAATCAATCCATTTAATCCCCATGACATCCGAAAAGTCACCACCCTCCCTCCCCTCCTTTTTTTGTGGCAGGGTTTCCGTATTTAGTCTGGCAGGTTGCCGTGGGAATCGCTTCGTAAACCAGGCTGGCCTCAGACTCGCGATCCCACTGCCTCAGTCTCCGGAGTGCTGGGGTTACAGACATGAGCCACCACGCCAAGATTTGTCACTCTAAGGAGCAGAACAAAATGAAGTGCACTCCTGTTGGATTTCGAGGTGTCTTTTCTTTAGTGTAGTGAAGATCTAGATTTAAATGACTGAATCTGAGCATTTTAGGATGGAGATAAGATTGTCAAGCCTTCTCAATCGCACCGGGGCTTCTGTCGGAGCGCAGTTCTGTAGTGCCGGGCAAGATTAGCAGGTAGAGCCGCCCGGTTTCCGGACAGGGGCGTGGCTTGGTCAGGGAGGGGGCGTGGCCACACTCCGCAGGTGCAAATGTTGTCCGAAATGGTTTGACCCACGTTGCTGCCCGTAGAAACTTCGAGCTGCCGCCTCCGGTTGGCGAGTGGTGGAGGTTCGCTCATGTGACCGCTAGGAGGCCGGAACTGGGCTGGTTGCGTGAGGCGCAGGGTTTTGATTAAAACAAACGCCGACGGCGCAGAGACGGGGTCTATGGCCGAGGCAGTGAAGCCTCAGCGCCGGGCCAAGGCCAAGGCCAGCCGGACTAAACCCAAGGTGAGCTGCTGCCCACTCTCCCTCCCTCCCCAGGCCCTGTCCTGCGCGCTGTGCTTCGTTTCTCTCTCCGCCCTCTCCAGCCGGCCCTACTCCCATGCCTGGAGTCTGCATCCTCCGCCTCTGCTTGCAGTGGTTGATCCAGCACTCGTTGGCGTCCGCCTGCTACACTTTTTCAGGAGCCCGCTTAGCCTTCTCCTTCCTCTGACCTCACTGGGTTCTTTTTAGCGCCCTGGTTCCCTTTCTTCACCAAAGGCTGGTTTTTTGCTGTGAAGCACCAAGTCCCCCCCACCCCCCATCCCATCTCGACTCCCTCTTTTATCCTCTGTAACGTGGGAACAGTTTTCGTCCCTCCCATGCGTAGAGGGAAGAGACCTCTCCTCCGTGCGGAATTGTTTTTGGCAGAGTTTTATGGAGAGCAGCTATAGAGTACAGTGTAGTGATGTGCCAGATCTCTTTCAAAAATTCAGGACCACTCTGGTGCTGCTGCTGGATATTTCACCTTGTCCAGGTTGTTTACGATAGGGCATGAATGTCTAGGTGTTAAAGTAGGATTTCACGGTAGGGGCACATTTGGATTTTCCCTATTACCAGGGTTAGACTACATGCAGTGTTAGTGTGGTTTTAAGCTGATTTGCTTAGATGTAATGTGGGTTTTCATTTTGTTCCTATGTGTTTTCTACAGCGGGCAGGTTAAATGGTACCCCTAAAAAGCTTTACCTGGAACAGAATTTATGCGAAGGAAGCAATGAAGATGGTATGACAAACACAGGAAATTTCCTTCTTCAGAAGTGGGTGATGGGACCAGGGATGTAGCTCAGGGGTATAGCGCCTGCCTGGTAATCGCAAGGTCCTCAGTTTGATTCCCAGTACAAAAAAAAAAAAAAAAAAAAAAAAAAAAAAAAAAAAAAAAAAAAAAAAAAAAAAAAAAAACAAAAAACCAAAAAACAAAAAACAAAAAAAACAAAACCCTGATGTTTCAGAGCAGGTGTAACTTAAAATTTTCTTCCTATTTCCCAATACCTATTATACATTTTGGACCTTATTTACACTTTTGGTTTCTCACACCAGAGAAACAGTGTGGTATTTACACATATGTGTCCTGTTTATTTCATTTAAGGGTATGGTCTCAAGGTGATTCCATTTTCCTAGAAATGTCTCAAGCATATCCTTCTTTATGGCAGAGTCGTACTCTATTAAACACATCTTCTTTATCCATTCACCAGTTGATGGGCACTTGAGTTGGAGCAAAGTCTTAACCTTTAGTTTTTTTTTGTTTTCCCAAATAAATGATAAAATCAAAGCTTAGAGAGGTTGAATGATATCCCAAAATCATGTAGTTAGCAAGAAAATTCAGGTTAAAGCCAGAAATCATGAGACTCCAGTAGTTTCATAATTATTTCATATATCTGTATGTGTCCATAGGTAGAATGTGTTAAATACTTAAAAACATTAAAGGGCGTTCTCTCAAGTTTATTTTGTGTGAGGAAATTTCAAAATAAAAAAATTAAAAATCTTAGGTTTTTAAATTACTCATGAAAATGCAATTATTTTATTGATGCATTTCAGGTGGTGTTGCTATATAAATATATAGCAATTTTCTTAATTATTAAAATTTGTTTATTTTTATTTTTTATACATACTTGCAGGACCTCATAATTACATTCATCATGAGAAACTGGTGTATCTACCTACTACTTAATTCTTTTTATGTCTCTTTCCCTTTTCCTTCCCTCCTGGCTGCATTTTTTCCCCCCATCCTATTTCCCCCGACTCCATTTTATTTTATTTTATTTTATTTTTTTGTGTTTTTGAGACAGGGTCTCATTATGCCATTCAGGCTGGCTGTGAGCTCACTTTGTAGCCCAGACTGGTCTTGAACTTGCAATGATCCTCCTTGTCTCTGCCTCCTGAGTGCTGGGATTACAGGTGAGAGCCACCAAGCCCAGCTAATCTTTATTTCTATTTTGTGTTTCTCATTTAAGAGAAATCATGTAACAGTTAAGCTTCTATATCTTCACTTAACCTTATGCTCTCAAAGTGAATAAGTTTTCCTACAAATGGCTCAAGTTTATCCTTCCTTATAGCGAATTAGTACTCTATTGTATATAAGTACCGCCACATTTTTAGCTGGGCATGCTGGCATACGTTGTAAACCCAGTACTTGGGAACTTGAGGAAGGAAGATCAAGGCCAGTGTGGGCTACATAGTTCAAGACCAACCTGAACTAACAGTGAGACCTCGCCTCATAAAACCAAAAACCACACCAAAA
>RJWT010054509.1:0-10266 GCA_004365215.1 Cuniculus paca
GGAGGAGGAGGAGGAGGAGGAGGGCGCCATCCCGGGCCGACCCCGCCCCGGCCCGGCCGCCCGTGTCCCCGCCGAGCTCGGCCGCTGCCGCTGCCGGGCCGCGCGTTCCCTGCTCGCGCCCACCCGGGGGGAAGTTGCTAGTCGCGGCCGCCTGGCCGCCAGGTGCCCCCCGTGGCGCTCGCGGGGCTCAGCCTCGTCCTGCCTCGCCCGAGGCTGGCGTCCCAGAGTCGTCCCTCGCCGGAGTCGCCTTTCCGAGCGAGACGCACGGTCTTGCCCTCCGCACCGCCCTGTACTCCCAGGGTCCCGCGGGAGCTCCCCCTTTCTCCTCCGTGGCTCCCTCGCTTCCCGGTAACTCGCATCCTGCCTGCTCTGCTCGCTTCTTCCTGGATTCGCGAGTGCAGCCTCCTCCCCTCCCGACCAAGTTAACTTCTGATCGGGTTAAGTTCTGAATCTGGGGTCGGACCTTTTCCACCGAAGTCTGCTTTCACTTCCATCCAGCAGCGGGACGCTCACCTGGTCAGGCGCTGTCCAAGTGGGTGACAGGGACACATCCTTTAGCAGCTGTGGCGGTTCTGCCAGGCATGGTGTTGGGAACAAGGGAGAGATCACCTTCTCCTGGGAAAATCGTCACTAAAACCTATTTTCGAGGTGTTTCCTCTTGGCTTTTTGCTTTCTTAAAAGCCCAGTCTTTTACTAAATAGAAAACCTCTAAACCTCCTGCACTCTGAGACCGTAGTACCTTCTTTTCTGGAAAATACAACCCCCCCCAAAAAAAAACCAGTTACAATCTTGCCACGATGTTCAGGATGAGGTGTCAGACACCTGCCAGTCCCTTTGAGCTCCTCTGATGAAAACCCACCCCAACCTCAGCTGTTCAGTTCTACTCTCCAGAGCTGGTGGCGTTGTGCTTCCTGGCCTAGGCCCACCCAAGCCTGCCTGGCTTCCTCGTGATATCTTCCTGCCATCCTGTCTTCTTGGCCTAGATTTGTCCTAACTTCTGAGGATTTAAC
Source organism: Cuniculus paca (assembly GCA_004365215.1). Classification (NCBI taxonomy): domain Eukaryota; kingdom Metazoa; phylum Chordata; class Mammalia; order Rodentia; family Cuniculidae; genus Cuniculus; species Cuniculus paca. The sequence goes on from RJWT010054509.1 coordinate 1,011, forward strand.
ATTTAACACTGGGGTAAAGGATGCCTTTGTGCAGAAGGCTTCAGTGTTAGGATCTAGAAACTTTGCTGGGATAGAGTGAAAAAAGTTCTCCCCAGGAACCAGGATGGAGATGAGGAAAAAAATACACGCATGTATGTGCACGTGTGTTTTACTTCTATATATGCATGTTGCATAAAAATAATTAACTTCTGCTGGGTGTGGTGGCACATGCCTGTAATCCCAGCACTGGGAAGCTGAGGCAGGAGGATCTTGGTGAGTTTGAGGTCGGCCAGGGCTACATAGTGAGTTCAAGGCCAGCCTGAACTATGTAGCAAGACACTGCCTCAAAAAACAAAAACAAAACAACAGCAACAACACAAAACAGCTTGTGGGAATTGTTCTCATAAGCGAACTCTTATTTCCCACGTTATTTGCTGTTGGTTATCCTGTTATCATGTTTCGCAGGGCCCTTCTGAAAGTCAAGTTTGAGTAATGGAAACATGGACTTTTGGGTGTTCACTTACTGTGAGTCTTGCTTTAAAACAAGATACCTGTTGGCAGGCTGTTGTTTTCTGGCCCTGTTGACTAATTCTGGCAGTTTTCCTCTCGAGTTTTTTGGAGACTTACTGCCTCTCTGTTGTGTGTCCATTCTTTATACTTTATTTTCTCCCTGGTAATACTATGTTTTTAGTTTCTCTTTACTGTCATTCATCTCTGGAGATTTGCTTCAGGTGCTATAAGTTTTATAGTCACTAAAATCATTTACATATATGTTCTTGCGGCTGCTTAGGTATTGACATGTACATCATTGGTTAATTTATACTGGATTGATGGTTCAAGTAAGTCAGCTTCAAATATTTTAAGACACTAAGAAACAATAAGATTATATTGTGAAAGCACAGGAGAAAATAACTTTCCCAGTTGTTATCCTAATATGCCTCCTTATTTTGAAACTTGGCAGATTTGTGAGTTTTAAATTTAATTTTAGCCGGGTGCAGTGGTGCATGCCTGTAATCCCAGGAGGCTGAGGCAGGAAAATCAATATGAGTTTGGGCCAGACTGGGTTACTTAGTGAGTTCAAGGCCACCCCTAATTATATAGCAAGACCTTGTCTCAAAAAACTTTTTTTTTTAGTTTCTAAAACTTAATTTTAGTTTTTTGTTTTTAATTGCTTGAGCCCAATAAAGTCAGGTAACAGTGCAACCTGGCTTCATATTATTATTGCTCTGTATGTATGACACCTGTTTCTCTTCATTACTCTCCCAACACACAAACTTAGACATAGGCGTACTCAATTGAGATATTTCAGGTTAGGGGCCCTTTTTTTTTTTTTAATATGTTTAAAAGAGAGAGTGAGGTTGTAGGGTGTAACAGGACTGGACTCCCCATATTACCTATGCTGTTGTCTAATTTTTGGGCTCAGGTGATCCTGCCTCATCCTCCTAAGTAACTGGGATTGTAGGTGTGTGTGTCACCTCCTGGGCAAGGAGAATCTTTATCTCTTTCCATTGTTGTCTATCTTAAAGTGTTAATAACTGTTATGTGGATTACTAAAAATAATAGTTATGTAGATTAAACAGATGCTGAAATTAGTTTCTACCTTTGGTCGTGAAATGATGATGTTTTTGGAGTAGGCAAGCATTCTATCACTGAGTTAGACTCCCAGCCTAGGATTATTTTTTTCAATAATAAGTGAAGCTTTTAAATTGGTAGTTAATTTTTTAAAAAATCCTAGTAGGTGATCTGAAAGTAGTAACTAGTAAGAATGATTTTCCTTTTAATATTTAAAAAAAATTCAAGAGTGGTAAAACTGCATTAAAGAAAATTTGGAAAGGGGAGGAAGGTGTCTCCCATAATTTAAGTTTCTAATGTTTATTTTTAATTTCATTAAAAAATACACAATGTGTACCAGTAAACATCACGTTAATGGTCCAATTTTGACAGTGCATACAGGGCAGAGTGTGACAAGTAGAACTTGTTCATAGATGTAGAAAAGGAATGTTTTTATCCAACATAACAGATATTTGAATTACTACTATTGGAAAAACACATTAATGATATTTTTCTCTTTTGCCTGTAATTATACTCCAGTAAACTGAAAGAAATCTCTGTTTCCCTGAGGGATATCTAATCATTCTAAAAAATGGCTTGGAATGATCAGCACTTGGGAGGGCTTGCCATAGTTAAATTTAATTAGTAACAACTGGGTTTGTCCAGTAGTCTCCCAGGAATAATCTGAGAGTGTATGCTTTTGTCTTCATTCTATTTGCAGACAGAATGCTAGTAACTGACATGTAGAAAAAGATTGAGCATCTTAGCAACAGATCATAGTTCTGAATGTCTACTCTCTAATAATCTAATTTTAAGGGCTTAGTCTAGGACAGTGATGGTGAACCTTCTAGAGTTTTCAGTGATACAGTAGCCCACTGAGGTTTGCCACCACTGATGTAGGGTGTTTTACTTGCTTTTCAAGGTAACATAAGAACACTATACATTTCTTTTTTTGTGCGTTTTAGGATTGATAAAATTGCAACCTTGAAAACTGGAGGGCAAGACAATGGCATGATGGATCTAGTTAGTTAGAAAATTTGTAGAAAACAATAAACAAAAAGGCAGAGTTTGTTAGGCAAACCTGTATGCTGGAATTTCACTTTAAAACACTTGTGCCCTTATCAACAAGATACTGCTTTATTAAAATTATGTTTACTAGGAGCTTTAGATACTCTGAGGAATACTGTAATTTGAATGCTGTATTACAGTAAAGTGTACAATTTTTATATAGACAAATGATCTAACCCATTAAACATACATAGAATACTAGGAAAGAAAAACACTGAAATTTTTTTAATAGCATCATTATAGTTTTTATTTACCTTGCTTTCTTTTTTCTTTTTTTTTTATTTACCTTGTTTTCAATAGTGAGCATGTATTCTTTCGGTAGTCAACTGATTTAGCTTTTTTTTTTTGTGCTGGGAGTCAAACTCACGACCTCGTGTTTGCCAGGCAGGCACTTATGCCACTGAGCTAAATCTCTGGCCCTGATTTAGCATTTCTATAGGGCAACATTTTTGAAAATTTACTTTTTTTTTTTTTTGAGACCAGATCTCACTGTGTAGCCTAGGCTGCCTCATTTTTTTTTTTTTTAAATTCAGGGTATTTCTGTATGTATGTGTACTTTATTTAACTAGTCAGCGCAAAATGGATGTTTATGCTGTTTTTAACTCACAGTGATCCTCCTGCGTCAGCCTTAGAGTTCAGGGATTACAGGTGTGCCACACCTCGCCTGGTGGCTTTTCTTTTTTTATGGTATTGAGAATTGAACCCAGGATCTTTGCATTATACTATATCCCCATATCTTTTTTTATTTTGAGACTAGGTTTCCCTGTGTTGCCAAGTTGCCTAGTCTAGGCTCAAAGTTATGATCGTCCTGCCTTAGCTTCTCAGAGTACTGGGTTTACAAGTGTGCATCATCACACCTGGCTTCCTTATTATTTTCTAAAAATTCAGGATATTCCTGTATGTGTACTTAATTAATTTAACTAGTCAGCTCAAAATGGACATTTATGCTGTTTTTAATCTTTTGATAAGAGTGCTGTAGTGAATGTTCTTTTGCATGTCTTTGTGCCTGTGTGTATGTATATTAGTTTCTAGTGGGTATAATTATTGGATCAAAGGAAAATTTTAGGTGTTGCTAATTTGTATTTGATGAATGTACTAGCATCAGTGTTTGGAAGTGCCATTTCTTTCACAGCTTCATCAACATAGTATATTATCAAAGTTTGATCATCAATCTGATAAATAAAAATGGTTCTTTTTTTCTTTGGAGACAGGATCTTACTATTTAGTTCAGGCTAGCCTGGACTCACTGTGTAGCCCTGACTGGCCTCAAACTCAAAGTGCTCCTCCTGCTTCAGCCTCCTGAGTGCTGGGATTACAGGTGTGTGCCACTACACTTAGCTATTTCATTGTTTTGTCATTTTTTAAAATTGCGGGCAACAGCACTTGAGAGACTGAGGCAGGAGAATCATTGTGAGTTTGAGGCCAGCCTGGGCTACAAAGTGAGCTCAAGGCCAGCCTGAACTACGTAGCGAGACCCTGTCTCAAAAAGACCCCAAAAAATTAAAAAGTTGCAGGCAAGGTTTAATTTATTTTCTTTAGCCATTTTTATTTTCTCATTTTGTAAATTGCTTAGTATTTTTATGTAATCTCTTATTGGGCTTTTGGTCATCTTTCTCACTTTTTTTTCTCTTTTTTTTTTTCTCACTAATTTTTAAGAACTCTGTATTTTTGGGAAATTTGCACTTTGCGAATTTCTTTGCAAATACTCTTTTCTGAGTCAAGCCTGGTAGTGCATGCTGGTAATCCCAGTACTTGGGAGACTGAGGCAGGAGGATCACCTAGAGATTGAGGCCAGCCTGGGCTGCATAGTGAATCCAAGGACAGCCTGAAGTACCTAGTGAGACCTTGTCTTAAAAAAGAAAAAAAATTTTTTGGTGACTTTTTGAATTATATGTTTCAGTTTTATGTGTTTAAATTTAGTCTTTTACGGCTTCTGCCAGAAGTAGATTTTTTTTTCCCTGCACTGATGGGGACTGAACCTAAGGCCTCACACATGTTAGGCAAGCAGTTTAGCACTGAGCTACACCCCTAGCTTTTTTATTTTTAAATTTTTCGTCTTTCTGAGACAGGGTTTCACTGTGCAGTTCAGCAATCCTCCTGCCTCAGCCTCCAGAGTGCTGGAATTATATTTGCACACCACCACAGCTTGCCTGCCCCAAGCTTTTTAAAAACATCATGAACAAAGGAGGACTATTTTATCTGCTAGAGCATCACGATTCTGCCCTGAGTAGCTCTCTGATCTGGGGCACATTGCTTAACCCTCTTAGGCTCACACATTTGTGTAGTACAAATAAATTGTTGAGACCAGTTAGGTATTTTGTGATTACAAAGTACACTGATGACTGAAAAAGAAGTCTTAAGTTATGTACATTGTTTTACTTAACCTTTCAGTTTTTGAAATAAGGTTTCTCTGTGTAGGCCAGATGGTGCTTGAACTCAGGATCCTCCTGTCTCGATTTTCTGAGTGCTGAGATTACAGATGTTCACTGTCATCCCAGGCTCACTTAATCTTTACAGCTTTTCTAGAAGGAGGAATGAATCTTCTATATGCTTGTCCAGGGTTGCGTTGTATATGGATCCTGGCACATCTGTTCTCCAAGCACATTTGCTATACTGCTTCCTGTAAGTAGTTACTGGGAATGTTTCAGTCAAGTTTAGGGGTGAAAATTGTGGGAAACCACCCAAATGACTCTCCTTGACTCTTCTTGAAAGAAGGGCAACTATCTCCCCATTTTGGATAAACTTGGGCCTATCTCCATGTATTGATATGTACAGAGCTGGCTAGGCTATTTCTTTGTCCCTTTAATTGGCTTTAAACAATGTAAATTGGGCTAGCCGAGGTACTGATGTTGCAAAGCGCACAGTTGCTTTTTCCTCTTGCTCAGTAACTCCCAGAAAAACATGGTTGAGCTGGGCAGGCTGGAGAGCCGTGCTCCACGCTGTCAGCTGGGACCGAGTTTTGAGAAAGAGGCTATGACTTCCCAGGGCAAAAAAGATTGTACATCAGAACTGACGCATCAACCCCAAATTATTAGATATTACCTCAGTTGTGTTATGCAGATTACTCTTTGCATTTCTTGCCTTCTGCATATTGCAGAGGTAATCTCAGACCTCCTGCTTAGCCCATCTCACAGCAATCATGCATTTCCCACCACTCACTGTCACTTATTCCTGAGCCACTCTCTTCCTGGAGAATTAATAAAACCTGCATAGGGACCTGCGTTGTGGCCTTTGTGCTGGTGAACTACCATCTTAGCTGAATTTAGGACCCCCTTGGCTCCTCATAACTATATGTAGCTATATAACTATATAACTATGTGTGTGTATATATATATATATGTATATATATATATGTCTTAGTGTCTTTATTCTCGCCTTGGGTTGCATTGAAAGTGGTAGATTGGAATTAACTCACTAGAATTCTAGTAACTTCTCCATGGGATTACAAATATAAACCTTCCTGGACTTTGATGAGGACGGAAAAGGGATCTGTATAGAAGATGAACATTTAAGTGATATTACATTCTTCTGCTGTTATGTAAGGGGAGCTGTTTAGAGAGAGGTGTGTGTGTGGGGTGGGGAGTGTGAGAGAGACCAGTACTGGAATAATGTAATACTTACTGAATGCTTCTAATGTGTCAGACATTGTTTTCATTAATCCTTGTAATCTGGTGAAATTTTCAATAATGTTCACAATTTGATAACCTGGTAATCCTTATGACCCCATTTTATAAGAACAGAAAGTAGAAGCACTGAAATAACGTGTTCAAGGTCGTACTGCTAAGTTCTTACTTATTTTGACGGGATCTTGCTGTGTTGCCCAGGCTGGTCATCTTGAATTCCTGAGTTTAAGCCATCCTCCACGCCTCAGCCTACTGAGTAGCTGAGACTACAAACAAGCATGTGTTAGCATGGCTGACTTCTGGGCTTGGTGGTTTTTTCGTTTTTTGTTTTTTTTTTTTCAGTATTGGCAGTTGAACTCAGCCCTTTTAGAATTTTATTTTGAGACTGGATTTACTAAGTTGCTAGGCTGCCCTCAACCTTTGATCTTCCTGCCTCAACCTCCTGAATAGCTGGAATTATAGGCATGTGCCATTGTGCCCTGCTTGAGACTATATTTTTAAGGTTAAAGTGGCTCTGCAGAACTGATTGTTGTATCAGCCCTTGTTAATAACTGAACATATGTTCTAGGCTATAGCATCGCATGGCAAAATCAATTCATCATTATATAGACTATATCTATAGAAAGTGATAGTTGAACCAAGTTACTGTATAGTGTAGTTTTTACTTTTTTTTTTTTTTTTTTTTTTGCGGCACCAGGGGTCAAACTCATGACCTTGCACTTGCCAGGAGGGCGCTCAGGCCGCTGAGCTAAATCCCCAGTCCATGTATAGTGGAGTTTTTGTAGACAAATGAAAGGTAGTTTTACCTTTTGCAACCTCTAGGAATTCATTGCTAAAGTCAAAGCTTGTTTAGGTTAGTCTGCAAACTACTTCATTAAGTGAAACCAGGAATCATGAGTTTGTAAGATTTGTGATACTCCAGATATGGACATTTTTGAGAATTAGCATAAAATAATGGTAGATTTTTGGGTATGTGTGTTTGTGTGTGTATGAGAGAGAGAAAGAGACAGGGTCTTGCTATGTAGTTCAGGCTGGCCTTGAACTCACTGTGTAGCCCAGGCTGGCCTTGAACTCTCAGTGATCCTCCTGCCTTATCTTCCTGAGTGCCGGAATTACAGGTATGCACCACCCCACCGGCCCAGATCTTGGGTTTGGAAGTCAGAATATCTTGGTTTAATTGATAATTTTAGTTACCGAGTTAATTTTTATGAAATGTTCACTTAATTTTAATGCCAAGAATTTAAAATGGTGTATACATTATCAACTTTGGATACTATAAAATAATTTAAATATTAAAAGTAAGTTACCATCAAAAGTTCCATAATAACTGGATACTCTTATAGTACTCCAGTACCTTATTTCTGTCCTCCTTTGTCATAGTATTTATCTCACCAGAAAGTCACTGTACGAGTAGAAAGAAGTTTTCACTGATCACTGAAACTAATGATTATTAATAACTGTATTTCATCTTGCATTCCTTACAGATATATCATTTTGTATGTGTTAAAGTATGAAACCTATTGTAGCTACTCAGAAGGCCAAAGCAGGATGACTGCAAGTTCAGGTCCAACCTGGGGTGAAATACATTAAAAGGTGCTTTAAATATTGTTGGTTGAGCCGGGCGTGGTGGCTCATGCCTGTAATCCCAGCACTCGGGAGGCTGAGACAGGCGGATCGTTGTGAGTTCGAGACCAGCCTGAGCTACAAAGTGAGCTCAAGGCCAGCCTGAACGGCATAGTGAGACCCTGTCTCAAAAATACCAGGGCTGGGGATCTAGCTCAGCGGTCTAAGTGCCTGCCCGGCAAGCACAAGATCGTGAGTTCAATCCCCAGTGCCGCAAAAAAAAAAAAAAAAAAAATTGTTGGTTGAGTCTCTTATTTCATGAAATATTTATTGAATTCTTCCTGTGTGTCACTATTGGTAGGCTTGGACATACAAAGAGAGAAGACCATGACACTTAGCTAAAATAGCTTTTAACTGCTTAAGGGGAGAAACAGAAGTTTCAAATAATGGGAAGGAAATTGGACTTAGTACTAAGACCTGGATTTGAATTCTGGGTTTTGCCACTTGAACTATCTAGGGGTGATCACAAAGTTACTTAAATTCTTAAGATTTCCATTTCCTATGTATAATATATGTACAATTGACCCTGCATAGTTGTGGTTTCTGCATCCATGGATTCAATCAACTGTGAATTGAAAAAAAATTGCATCTGTCCTGAACATGTACAGATGGTTTTCCTTGTCATTATTCCCTGTATTATACAGTATAACAGCTGTTTGCATAGCATTTACATTGTATTAGGTACTGTATGTAACCTAGAAATGATTTAAAACTATACATGAGATTGTGCACAGGTTTTATGCAAATACCACACCATTTATAAATGGCCTAGAGAGCATCTGTGTGTTTTGAAATCTCCAGGGCATTTTAGAATCAGTCCCTGAGATACCAAGGGTTGACTGTATATTGATGGTATATGGAAGGAATTTAGTAAATAGAATTATTTTTATTACTATTGAGACTTATGTGCTGAGTTCATATTTTTTTTTTTGAGGGTCTCACTGTGTAGTACAGGCTGGCCTCGCGCTCACTGATGTAGCTCCAACTGGCGTGCAACTCATAGTGATCCTCCTGCCTCAGTCTCTTAAGTGCTGGGTTACAGCATGGTGTACCACCGTGCCCAGCTCATGCATTCTTATTAATGTTTCCCATTTCCAAAATTCTGTACTTATTTAAAAAAATTGGAATATTTAGAAAAATAGAAGATGGATTACTGCTCACAATGTTTTCATTACCTTTTTTTCCTCAGGTACGTATATACACACACATTTTTCAAAGTGGTTGTAATCTCATTGTCATACATATGAATATGTATGTATGATTTTGTATTCTGTTTGTAAATTAACATTGTGGCGCATTCCTGTGTGGTCTTCATAGGAATCTTATTTTTTTTTTTTGAGACAGTCTTGCTATGTAGTTCAGTAAAAGGCAAAAGATTTATATGATCTGATGAGAAACCAGAGTACTGCTAT
>RJWT010054510.1:0-10274 GCA_004365215.1 Cuniculus paca
TTGTACATTTGAAATAGAGAGCTGTGGGTCAAAGCTGAGGGGAAAAGAGAGTGTGTGGTTTCTGTCTGGAAGAAGACAAGTCGTCCAGGTAACTTTCTGCTGAAAAGAGTATAAGAAAGTGTGTTGGTTGTGTAACAACAAAGCAAAACAAGCAAAAAAGATACAAAGAAAACTGCAGAAAACTAACCAACAACGCCAACCACAATTTGTTCCAATTTATTATTTCCAGTAGCAGCAGCTTAGTCCCTAATGTTAACAATGAGTGATTATGATTCTGTAGTTTTGTTTATAGCATAAATTAGCATTTTGTTTTCTGTTACAGCTTTTGAATGAGGAATTATAATGTATAATTTGCTGAAAATAGATGTTATCATCTCTTAGGATGAGAACAACCACATAAACTTGAACAAATGATAAAAATGGAATCAATTACATTTCAAATGGAAGTAGTTTACAAACCTCCAAATACAAAGTGGCAGTAGTAGCTGGTTATTGTAACAAATAATTAGTTTTTTTAAACAACATTTATTGAATTCCATTGACAATTTGGTAATTGTTCACAGTTGGCGGTAGCCCTCCCTCTTCCAAAAGGAAACGTGACATGGGATGACTGTGTTCTACAAAGTGTACTTTACCTCAGGATTTAGGATTGCATCCAGAATGTGCTTTTTTTTTTTTTTTCATGAATTACCTTTTCTGAACAGGAAAACATCAAATTATGTCAACAAGCCTATGTGATAGATAAACATCCAGGGACTGGTGATTGATAGTGTTTTCAGGTCCCAAGAGAAAAAAGAGTCCAAATGGGTGTGAGTGTGTGTTAAAGGGGGAGACAGTTTAAATAATTTATCAAATAGGAAAATCATACTTTTCACTTCTGCAGGAATTGTATGTGAGTCAGTTTTTCATTGCTGTGACAAAATGCCTGAAAAAAACAAAGGAAGAAAGATTTATTTTGACTCACAGTTTCAGAGATGTCAGTCCATGGTCAGCTGGCTCCATTGCTTTTAGGCCTGTGATGAAGCAGAAACAACATAGCAGAAAGGGGTGGCAGAGAAAAGTTGCTCATCCCATGGCAGCCAGGAAGCAGACAGAGAGAGAGAGAGAGAGAGAGAGAGAGAGAGAGCAAAGAAAGAGCCCAAGAAAGATACACTGTCCCAAAGTTATGCCATCAGTGACCTACTTCCTGTAACTGAGCTTTACCTCTTACTAGCCCCTTCAGCTATGAACTCATCAGTGCGTTGATCTGTGGATGAAGTCAGGGCCCTCATGATCTAGTCACCTGCTAAGCCACACACTTCTGAACACTGCAGCACTGGGCATCAAGGCCTCAATGCATGAGCCTTGGCAGGAGGGCATTTCATATTTAAACTGTTACAAATTGACTTTTCTTTCTCGTTCCCATTGTTCTCCTCAGCAGCGCCTTCTGTCTTATGCTATGATTATTTATGTGTCTCTCCCACCTGCTGTGGTGCTGAGGAAGCTTCTTTGGGGAACAAAGCCATGCCAGTATAAGTTCTGGATTCCAACCAAGAGTAGATAGACATAACACGTACGGGATAAATGGCAGCAACAACTTTTATTCCTTTCCATGTCACTTTATGTGTTGTTCTCTGTTCCATCTCATGGGGTGATAAGGATGATTCTACGGTGTCATTTTTGAAAGTGGGAATTTGACTTGGACAATAAATGAATCCTGTTTCCATTTAAGAGTCCCTAGGGAAGAATATGATTGGGTTACCATAGGATCACTAAACTTCTTAATTTTTAAAATGAAAAATTATGAAGAATATACTTAAATTAATACATTCAGAAAAGAGTAAAGAAGGAAAAGCAGGAATCAGAGGGATTTATATTTTTATTTTTTATTTTTTTGGTAACTGCTGCATGCTGAGCAGATCATTCATTTTTGATTATTTCTAAAAGATTAATCTATTTCTTTAAAGTTAATATGCAGAGAAATATGTTCAACATCACTTTATTTTTAGATCCCACGATTTAGTCTGAAACAAATCAGTGGTGCATTATAAACACACAAGAATGTATCTAATGACGGGAGTCAGGCTGAACAGATGCTAAAAAAGATGCTTCGTGTGGAGTCAAGGGAGCTGCAGGAGGGAATGGAAAAAAATCTCTAGAAGTTGGAGGGCTTGTGAGGTGAACATTTCAGAGACTTTTCACCCACCAAGCTTACCCGAGTGTGATTCGGAGCAGAAGGGACTCGGTTTGTCCCTGTGCAAAGGTAGGAATAATGACAACCGTCTCCAGGATAGTCGGTGAGGGTTAAAAGAGACCTTGGACCTGGAAGATCTTTGTCATTGGCTAGTAAAGGGCTGAACTGATACCAGACTTTCTCCAATTCCTCTAATTTAATGGAGTACTTACCAGTAGAGTGCCTGGGACACAGTAGAGTCTCAGCAAAGTGGGTTGAACCAATCCCAGCGGAATCCATTTATCGAGTTCTTACTATAATATTCCTGAAACTTTTTAAAGTGTTTTATATGGATTAACTCATCAAAGTAATATGATGCGTGGCTACTGTTCTTGGTGTCACATATTACAATGAAGGAGCCAAGGCACAGAGAGGCAAAGTGACTTAGTGAATATCACACTGTATCGCTTGTTTGACTCTGCAGGCCTGGGGCTACTGGTCTGGGCATCTACTTGGAGGACAGCAGTGTACATTGTGTCAACTGTGGGGGATTTACTCCTGTCTTGTTTTTGAAATCCAATGTTTTGTTCCATTTTTTACTGTTTTGTTTTATCCCTGTGTCTGGTAACCTGAGCAACTATTTTGAAGATAACAATGTGTAGGATTGTTCTCATTGTTTTGTTTCTTTCCAATTTAATGTTTTGTTTTATTCAGGGTTATGTTTTGATTGGTTTTATTCTGTTTTGTTTTGTTTGATTTTGCTATGTCTGATGGTCTGGACAACTGTTGTGAAGATAGCAAGATAGATTATGGTAGCCATTGTTGATTTCCTATTATCCTGTTTTGAAGTTCTGTACCACTTTCACCGCTTTGTTTTGATTGACTTTATTCTGTTTTGTTTTGTTTTGTTTTGTTTTGTTTTATTGGGTTTTATTCTCTTTAAAATAAAAAAAAGAACTAAGTGAATATCACACAGCGAGTGGTGGAGCCAGGATTCATGTCTAGTGTGTCTGGTTATCAAGCCAATGATGCTTTAACTATCATGCTAGGCTGCCTTCTGATGGGTGAAGTGACAGGCAAGTGACACAGGGGCGTCACAGATGTACACAACAGGCTGCCTTCAACGTGGGTTCAGGTGGCAAGGAGAATCTCAGCTGGCTGCAGAGAAGGTAGGAAGTGACTGGTGCTGTCAGCAAGGGGCAGATAGCAGTGCTGTCGGGGCTGTGGTCACGTGGAGGAGAGGGCTTCCTTTTGCCTAGGAGACTCGCAGAAGATGTTCAGAAAGTGGTGGCCTTCATTTTGGGCTTTGAAACACAGAATGGCTCTGGGCATGTGAGATTGGGGATGGGAGACGGGCAGGAGGGGTGCATCCAGGGGGAAGGAAAGTGTGGGAGTGATTCAGCATGAGTGTTTGTCAAGGGTAATTTTGTTGGTGTTATTGTGGTCAGTTATTTTCATTCAATAAAATTTATTGAGACCTGCAGGATGCTTGTTCCTGCCCACTAGAAGCTGTAATCTAATAAGAGGTACTTGCACATACCCGTGCACACAAAGAAGCAGGATATGTACAATATATATACAAATAGAAGGGTATAGATGTATGTATCCACATATAGTATACAGATGTTTTGCTATCTATCTATCATCTGTCTATCTATCTCTCTCTACCTATCATTTATCTACCAACCTACGTGCTTATCTTCCACTCAGCTGTCTATCATCTAGCTATCATTATTTCTTTAAAGTTGTGTGAAGTACCAAGAAGGAAAAATAAAAAACATGCATACAGAGAAGAACGGTCATGGTTTGGCGTTAGAAACGGCCACTTAGGACCCTCAGGGTGGGGGGCCAGTCCTTCTCCTTGATGTTGCTGACTCGGCCATGGGCGGTCCCACTCTTCACATCTAACTTAGCAAAAGAGAGGAACTAGCACGGTGGGATGAGTAATCATAGACTAGCAAGGTATTCTCCCTCTGTTCCTTCCATCCCATGTGAGCAAGGGAGCTTCCAAACTTGACTGAAAGTTAAGATTTTTGTATCACAGAAATCCATTCTTGACAATATCAAAAGAGCAGTTCAATTAGTAAGTCAAATGTAAAGTTTTATTTTCAGTTTTGTAGCACTTCATTTGATTACTAATTTTTTTCTGGATTTGTTAGTCACCCAAGCTAGAGAGTGAAATAGCATCAGAATTCAGGGACACTCTGAGTCCTGTGCCTCAGTGCTACTGAAATCCTTGGTGACCTTGTTTTGCATGATGTCCAACTAAAAAGGTTACAGAACTCTGGTGAATAGAGCTAAAAACAGTGTAAATGGGAATGGAATCATCTTTACAATGTTGTCAGACTGGTTGTTTTAGGAAGTCAGACTCCATTGCTAATTGATTTTTTTGACCCTGATAGTAACAGTTGCATTAAAATAATTTAAAATTTATTTCCCCTAATTAAATTGGCCCTACAGAACAAGTAGTCTAGGAACAATGGGTTAGTTTATTCTTTATATCTATTAAAATAAATACTGGCTTATTTTTCCAAAATTGTGGCCATTTTAATTTTTTTCCTGCACTAGTAAAATTAAGAATTATCATGATTTTAGGAATGTGTGTAAACTGTAAAGTGCTCTCTTAATCATTCTCATCATGGTAGACTGTGAGTTTGCTTGCTGAAGAGAGAAACTATTAACATTGAATGCTAAGAAATAAAGTAGGTGTTAAATAAATATACATCATGCTTTCTTGGATACTTATGCAAAAATACTTGTTTGCAATTATGTCAAACATTGGTATTGTGAGTGCCAGCTCAGGAGTGATGGGTAAATCTGTGTGAATCAATTTGCCTTCTCAGTAGCCAATCTGTCAAGTGATCTCTCTAAGCATCTCCCAGCTTTAACTGAGGTCATTGCAGGCTAATGAGTCTTAACCAAGCATCACTTAGTTGTTTAAATAAAGCAATTGGAGAATGTCCTATAATATAAGTCTTTGGAAATACTCACATAGCCCCTTATCAGAGAATTTTGGGAAAATGCTCATCTTGTATTTGGATGTACACAGTATTTATGAAGCCTTCATAAATATTAAGCACTGATTGAATGCTATTTGCTATTAGCTCTTCTATGCATACTGTATTTAAAGTGAGTGGGTATAGGTTTTTCCTTGATTGATTTATAAAAGCCTTGAGTTATTTTTCTATCATTATTTGTACCAACCACAGCATTAATACAGTGCAGGGAACAAAACAGGAACTAAATAAAATCCTTATTGATCATTTGACCAGAGGAATAATCTTTAATTCATTCTGGGAATTCAAAGACATCAGTCCCAATAGCCACGTAATTATGGACTAAAAAGGACCAGAATTTAGAGAGGCGGGAGCATTCTTTTAAGCATATCCCCAAAAGGACATTTGCTGAAGTAAGTTTTCCTTTCAGAAGTAAGATGAATATTTCTTTTGTTCTGTGTTTTTATATAGAGAGATTATTATCTTTCCATTACATTTTACACTTTAATTTAAAAATATATTTAAACTTGACTTTGTAGGACACTGCTTTTGGAAGCCATATAGCACAAAACTGATAAAAGCATTATTTACTTTTATTAGATGTGATACATTTTTGTTTTGAAATTTCTGGCTTAGAAAAGTTCAGAAAAAAAAAAAAAGGAAATTCAAAGCCATCAGAAGCCAAACTCTGAAAGATAATCACAGATAGTATTCTGATATATACCCTTCTAATCTTTTTCTAGGCCTATGTACCTCATATTTAAATTGGTATCATGTGTACATATCCTAAACCTGATTGTAGCCCATTTCCATACAATATTTCCTATGTTTCTATATTATTTTAGTTGCTCTTAAGTACTTGTTTTATGTTGATAGGACCATTTACATAGTCATTCTTTATCAGGCATTTAGGCTGTCACCAATTAGCACTAAACTGGTGCATATCTATGATTGCTTCCTTACAACAATAGTAGTAGGACTACTAGGTTAAAAGAATAAAAAATTTTAAGACTTTTGTCTTCACTGTCTTTCCAAAAAGATCTGTCAACTTACACTCTGTCAGCTATGTGCAAAGGTACCAAATGGAGGCTATTATAAAGTGAATCTTCCTTTTGCAGTATTTTCTTTGTCCACTAGAAAACTCAAAAATAAACCTTTTTAATTCCCTTATCAGTCAAAAGGTCATGCTTACAACAATAAGGATGTTCATTTACCTTAGCTTTTGCAGATTCCTTTGGCTGCTAGAATAAAATATGGGTCAAACAATACAAGCACACGATTTATGTTGAGAATTTAACTATGGTTATCAGATGGGTTTTTTTTTCCCTCTTTCTTTCCTGGGCATAATACATGAAAATACCTACCAGCTCGCGTTCTGTGAGATCACAGAGAAAACTATTTCTTGTTCTAGTCCCTAAATTGCTTACACTTCAAGGAATAATCCTGGACTCAACACTGAGGCTCTTGTCATTCCTGAGATAATTCCAAGGGAAGATGAATTTTGACGATAGACTAATGTGCCATTAGTGTTGGTCTGGTTGGGACCCAGACATGACAGACCTTGGAGATAGCTATGAAAATAAAGCGCTTAAACAAAAGGAAATGTGCTTATGTTTCACAGTGAAGGTCATTCTCTTTTTCTCTCCCACCCGCCCCTCTTCTTTTTTTTTTAGTTGACTTTCTCACAACTTTTTCAACAAGGCTGTTGAAACGATGTCTGTTAACGATGAATTCCCTTCTTTTAAATCTTGCCTTTACTGTAATCTGATTCTTCCCTAAGAAAGTACACTGCAGAGGGTGCCGTGACTGCCATTTGTTCACACCTTCAGACTCAGAGGGAAGGACACTGTTGCTTCCAAGGCACTACTTGGAAACCATTGCACAAAACTGCGTGACCCAGTAACTCCTAAGTGAAATTCCCCCAGAAGGCACCCTGTCCTTCCTGCGGTCATGTCTTCTTGTTACTTCCCTTTGTCCCTGAGGGCTCGCGTTCTCTTATCCAGTTCAGGTGCCACCAACAGAGCGGTCTTTCATAGCCATTCCCGGGGAATGTGTCCAGTGACTTAGATTCACTGTGACAGTTCTCACCTCCTTGTGCTTCAGCAGCCCAGTCACGTTGCCCACACCCTGGCCTCACGCTTTGCAATATCTCTGCTTTTGGAATCTTAAACTCCATTGTAATCACATTTAATTGTATCCTCATAACCCTTCCACTGCTCCCTTAGCCATTTATTTCCAAGGTCTCTGGTCCCTCTACTGCTCTCCCCTTTTCTTCTAGGTTATCAGTCATATTGCTCTGCATACTTCTTTTTTAGCCAGAGGGGAGGGAGGGAGAGAGAGAGAGAGAGAGAGAGAGAGAGAGAGAGAGAGAGAGAGAGAGAGAGAGAGATCTTATTCTGCATCACTTTAAGCACTCACTTACCAAAACCTCAAAGACCTTAATCTGTTGCCCTTCTTTACCTGTCCACAAAATTCCAGTCTTGGCTCAGTCCAACTATCTGCCTTGTTTGCTTCTCCACTGAGGCTATTGCATGCTGTTGGGAAAAAATCATCATGCCTAGGAATGCCATTGTAATTATTTTGTCCCCACCCTCAGTGCCACAGAGCAAGCCTTGTGTGGGACATCAATCTCACTCATTGTCAATATCTCCAAACACTACCTACCATCCTCAGTGCTCCTGCCAACCAGTGAATCCCTTCCCAGCAGAGAATCGACAGTCATCCATGTGAGTATCCTCAGTCTCTCATTGGAAAATCTACCTCTGTCTTCTCCCAGCTTTCTTTTCACCTGTGCTGTAGACATTTGCTCTTCCTATCTGCTGGACTTTCATTCATTAGTTACAGCTTACTAACCAAATAAAGCTAGAAACTAGTGTACCAAAAATCTCTAATATCTTGAAAAATGCTTCCAGGAACTTTTCATTTCCCTCGATGGTTGCTGCTGGTCTTCCTTTTCCCTCTGTTGCATATCGTGAAAAGCCCAGCTGATGGGAGGTGGTGCACACATTTTAATGACATGGATCTCTGTGACTGATTAGTGGCTCTCAGTAGCTGATAGATTCCTGGAGCAACGAGGTAGATAATATTCAAGACAAGGTGACCCATTTGTGCTGGAATCAGCAACAGAATTATATGCATTCATTTTTTTTGGTAAATTCTCACCCACTATTCCCTTTTTATTGACCTTTAATAAGAGCTCAGCCATCAACACTTTCATGAAATACTTTTGTTAATGACTTTATAATTCTTAAATGTTGAGACTTTTATCAGCCCTATGTTTTCAGACATGTCAATGACTGTAACACTGCAGGGAAATCTTTATCTTTCCACTCTAAGATATGCATTATCATGGTATTTGTCCATCTCTCATCTTTTCTCTCCCTCTACTTAACTGACTTTCTTGCTTTCCCCAACCTTAAACATTGATGTTGCTAGGACCCCATATTGGGCTTATTCTTCTTTCATTATCCTTGCTCTTTTGCAGCAATCTACCCATGTATGGAAGTCAGTCACATGACTGTCTTTTAGATTTGTATTTCCAGACAAGACATCTCTCCTGAACTTCAGAACCATGTAACTAGTCAATCAATCAACAGTCCCATAAATGTTTTCAATGTGATATGTCAAAGACAAAATTTCTTATCTACATTGTTTTACTCTTGAAGTCCTTATCTGGGCATAAGGCAAGAATAATCATCCTAGATGCCAGTTAAATTTTGCAGTATACCAGAAACCTCCTTCAAACTCTGGCTTAAAACAATAACCGTGTATTAGCACACAATTATTTGAGTAAGGAATGTGGGCTGAGTTCAGCAAGGTGGTTCTTCTGCTAGACTCAGTTGGGCTGGCTTATGGCTGTGGTCAGCTGCAGATGATGGCCTTGTTCATGTATCTGGAAGGTGCTGTTTACTGGAAGGGGAACTGGTCTAATTAAACTGTGTACCAGGTTTCCATCATCTAGTGGGCTAACCTACTGGTTTCCATGACAATGATCCCAGAATTCTCAAGAAGAGAAAGAGGGAGGGAGCTCATGAGGCCTGAATTGGAACTGACAAAGCATCTCTTCTGTCCAATTCTATTGATTATAGTAAGTCATAGGACTAACCCAGATTCAGGAAGAAAAGAAATAGACTCCATCTCTGGATGGGAGAATCTTTAAGGCCACATCATAAAGGTGTGTGTGTGTGGTGGTTGCTTTTTACTACATCCATAGCCCAAGTTGACCCATATGTCTTGATTTCCTTCTCCTTCCCTTCTAGTCAGTCATCGAGTTTGGCTGATGGTACTTGTATGATAACTCTAATTTGTTTACGTCTTCAACCACTGCTGTGTTAGCATTGTTTCACTCAGTCTCTGCACTGCATTGCTAGGGCTGCTGCAACAAAGTGCCACAGCCTGAGTGATTCAGATAACAGAAGTTTATTTTATCACAGTTTTGGGAACTTGAAGTCTGAGATCAAGGCATTGGAAAGTTTGTTCCTTCTTGGGTCTGTGAAGGAAGGATGTGTTCTAGGCCTCTCTCTGCTTCTAGATGGCTGTCTTTTCTCTCTGCCTTCACATCATCTTGCTTCTATGTATGTCTCTGTCCAAATACCCTCTCTTATGAGGACAACAGTCATGTTGGATTAGGATCCATTTTAAGGACTTAGTTTGAATGTAGTCACCTTGGGAACGACCCTCTGAGGGTTAGGACTTCTACATAAATTTTTTTGAGGAAGCACAATTCAAAGCATAAAAATCTCTTTCTATCCCTCAACCTCCCCCTCATTACAAAATAGTGTTATTATAGTGAGAGTGTTGATATCTCCTACCTGTTGTTAGGATCGCTGATGCCAAGTGATATTATGTTTTTTGCCACTATGTTTATGTCTCCTGTATAGGACTGTACGCGTCACAAAGGCAGGACACTTGTCTTTGTGTATTCAGCACATGGACGTGTAGGCCCCCAAGAGACTTGAACGAACTAAGAAAAAATTCTGCTTATGAAAAAACAAATAGAACAGCCTGAGCAGGTGGTCCTCCAGACACAGCAACGCTGAGGCAGACAATTTAGAGAAGAGTGAGGGGCTGAGTGCCTTTTGGTTGACCATCAGCACAGAAGTAATTCCACCCTTCATCTACCCAGA
>RJWT010054511.1:0-10274 GCA_004365215.1 Cuniculus paca
AAGGCAGTAGCTTTTTCAAGGCAGTATGGGGTGTTTGTCAGCTTCTTGTTACTCTAACACATAATTGAGATAACCAACCTATAAAGAAGATTCCTGTTTATGATCAGTTAGTCTTGTCTTTAAGCTTGTGAGGTAGCATGCCATGGTGGGAGCTCATGGTAGAACAAACTTGCTCATTTCATGACAGCAAGTGAAATAAAGAGGCCAGGGTCCTATAGTCCCCTGGATGGGAATGCCCTCAGTGCCCTAAATACCATGCATAGGATCCCATTCTTAAACTTTACACCACCTCCTAATAGCACCAAGCTGAGAACCAATCCTTTAACACATTAACCTTCAGGGAATATTTTAGATCCAAACTCCTGCCTGGATGTAAATATTTTTGAACAACAATTTAACCTACTTCAATTACTATAGTTGATAATAACATAACGTATTACTTTACTAAGTAACTTTCATAAGATAGTTATCAACACACAGGCATAAATAAGCAGCATTATAGCAAACATTATGTTGCAGTAAGAAATTGTTTTGCCTTATTCATTAACTGACCACACTCTTATCATCTATTTATTTTGAACATTTGCAAAAAGCACTTTATTTGGTTTCTACTAGAAGGTCATACTTGTATTTTCCTTGTAAAATTGTCTTTCAATGACTGACACTGAAAATTATTACAAGGATTGATCCTAGTGAGAGATTTGGTATTCTTCAGAAGCAACCTGTATGCATAGGCTAACAAAAGCAGAGTGCTGGAGCAACAGAATCAATTTATCTGTCTTTATGAAACTAACAGAGAGCTGATCAGAAAGCTTATGCATGATCCAAATTCTACTGAACCTTGATCCAACCACTCTGACTCATTTTGCAGAAGAGGAAGTAAAAAAATGGAGATCCATACACATAGGTAATAACCATTAGGAGCTGGGACACTCTCTTACTCTCTACAGGGGGTGAGGATATGAAAATACATTATTGTTTAATTCCTGATGAAATCAATTCAGCCAAATTACCTTATATTGGTGCCACGACAGCATAGTGAGAAAGGCATCTTGCATGCCAAAATCTGAGCATGAGAACAGCTTTCTGCGGCTCTCTTCAGGCTTACCAGAGCTTCAGAATCACAGAGCAAGCTGAAGGGTTGTCTGGAGACTAAATAATTACCCTTCCCATACTGTGATTGCTTTCGGAAAAGAGCAAATAGAACCTAGAATGAACAATATTGCCCAATACCGTATTTGAGTTTTCATTTACAGGCCTTTGAGGACCTGTTTATTCCAGGGATGGAAATTAACTCGGTTTTATAAGGTACTGAGCTGGAATCATTTTATGTTTGATCTCAGTGAAGACTGTTAATTTTCATTATTCCTCAACCTCAAGAGAAGGGAAAAATCAGCATCGCTGGTGCTTAAATTCTAACTATACACAAGGAAATAATTTGCTTGCTTAAAAATCTGTCTCCTTATCTCCCTCACACCCTCTTCCCCACTAGTCCTGTTCCAGAGGTGTCCTAAAATTACAAAGCAACAATGGTTCTTTTAATACTGAGACAAAGATAAAACCTAAAAGGACACCTTTAGAGTATGTGAGGCTTTAATAACTTTTCTGAGAGGACTAATTCGTCGTTTCTGTTTTCGCTCATTGACATATTTTGTTTCTTTATCTTTCCAGACTAGAAAATACACAGTTGAGTCAGGTTAACCTGGAAACTGAACTTAATAAGGTTAAAACAATTGTATGAGTACAATCAATTAACAGTGTGTGTGTGTGTGTGTGTGTGTGTGTGTGTGTGTGTGGTACAGGTATGGGCACATTTTGCATGGAAGTGGTTAGAATTGTGGAGGCCCGCTGGAAATGAGGTGACACATTACCTGTTACCAATTGAAGAAGAGGCTGGGGAACCCTCTCAGAGTTTCTTTTTTCCTCAGGACATTGTGAAGACCCTGTGTAAGAAGTCTGAGAAATGCCTCAAAGCATAATGGAATGGATATGTAATAGGAAGATACTGTGAGTTGAACTAAAGTTTGTTCTGACCTTATATAGATGCTGTATGGGACTGAAAAGGATTTAAACAAACTTGTAGAGAGAGAGGCTCCTATAAGGAAAGCAGGAAACAGGGCAAAATACCCAGGTTGGAGGCCTCACTCCTGCCCTGTTGAAGCTATTAAACCACAAGATTGTCTCAACAACTACTTCTTTTGTTTTTTGGGACCATGAAATGAAACAATGTATTATTGTGTGAAACAAGATTTTGTAATTTATCCCAAACAGACTCGTCAGTTAAATCCTGTCCGCTCTACCTTCAAATCATACCCAGAATCTTACCATTTTCATAACCTTCATGCTGGTCCATGCCACTTCTGACTGGGTTCTTGTGATTACCTAAGAGCTCCCTGTCTCCAGCCTTGTCCCTGCCTCTAACTCACTTCAGTCTCTTCTTTTCAGAGGAACTGGGGAGAGCTTTTAAAAACACCAGGCAGACCATGTGGTTCTAATGAAAACCTCCACTGCCTCCCTCTGAAATCTTTAAATTGATTTAACAATCCTGTATGTTCTGTCCATCTCCCCTCTTGTTTCTCTTTGGTTCATCAAACAGTCTGCACGTATTTCTGTTTTGGAACCACACTCGCTAGCCCTTCTGCCTGGACTGCTCCTTCTGTAACGCGTCATTGCTCTATCCCTCTTAACAGTAGGACTTCAACAGATCTTTTTCTCTAGAAGCCAGGAACTCATTATAGTTAACCAATACATTTCTTAAATATCTATTACGATGTTAACTCAAAGTTGTCTTTCTTTTATTTTGTCTTTTGAGATATTCATAATGAAAAAGACTTTGTATTAGAAAGTCCTAGCATGCATCATTCAGTTTGCATTTATATGTTTATTCAGTTCTATTCTTTTGACACTATCCTTCAGTGATCTTCCATACCTCATTGGTACAGTGATATAATCTCAGATTGTCCTTATGCAAAGGACTATAGTTTCTGTTGTGTGCCTACCTGATGGTCTCAGTCATTACCCTAACCCCATCCTACCTGATTGTGTTGATACATGCAGTTTTTACAAATTAATCTGTTATTTTATGGAACAAATGATGGCAAACCAGACAGGAGAGATGCAGTCTATTTAAAATAATAATAATAGTAATAAATTCCACACTCCTATATTCTCCATGATGATTCATTTTTCCCTATTGCAGTTGTCACCACCTGACACACTGTATATTCATTGGTTTACTTATGGCTTATCTCCCTAGGATGTAAGCCAGAAAAGGAACACTGTTTTGTTTACTGCTGCAATTTAGTCCATAGTAGATATTCAATAAATATTTAGTTAAAGTATTTTAAGTGGATGAATAAATATAACTTATGAATGGAATTTTTCAGGAAATCTTTTCCATAGTAATTAGATTTTGTAAGACTTTATATGTATGCATCCTACACCTTTAAGGTACCTATCCTCTCTGCTGTTCCATCGTTTCTTTGATATTATTCTAGAGATAAACCTTGAAGGGAACGTGAGCTCACATACACACAACACTATGGAATACAGACTAAGATTATCACAAGACTCTGAAAGTACAGCAGGTATTGTGCCAGTGTTTTACATGCATGTTCTCATGATCTCTTCAGTAAAAGAGTGAATAACTGTATTAGTTTCACATTATTATAATAAAATACCTTTGGTAAGATAATTTATAAAGAAAAGAGGTTTAATTTTGGCTCATGGTTCTGGAGGTGCAGGGTTGAGGAGCATCATTGGTGATGACCTTGATGTGTGAATCTAGAAGCAGAATAGAGCATCAGATGGGGAAGAAAGAGGGAGAACTCATATCCAAGTGTGTCTCCCTCTGTTTATGAAGTCACCAAGATTTAGTCACAGGCAGTGTACCCTGATGATTTGATTAGTGTTAATCACTTCCCAAAGGCTACCCTTGTAAACACTGTAGTGATTCAGATTAGATTTCCATCCCTTAAAATCATTAACCTATAATTTTGGGGACTAAATTCCTGCCTGAGGTAAGGCAGACAAAATATATTCAAGTCATGCCAATAACTCACCTGAGGGCTGTACAGAGAATGGATCTGAATGAGGCAGTATGACCTTCCTGTGCTGTTTATTGCCTACCATTTACCACTGCAGTTTCTTCCCACATGTACAGCAACAACCCACTGCATTTGTTTTTATGCTGTTTCATACATGGCACTGTGTTGGCTTATATGGCATTAAAGAACAATTAGTAGCTTGGACCTCTCTGTAAATATGTCTTGTTCTGCTAGGTTTGTGTGAAATCAGAAGATTTAACCAGGTACCATAAAATTATTAATGTTGGAATTCAGTAAAACTGTGCTCAGAATATAGTTTAGTTCATTCTTGGACAAAAGTTTTGTATGTCAGCCATCCTGTAATGGAAGAAAAAATAGGAGTTTTCTATTGTCTTCAGAAGATAAGATCAAGAAACCAACTGTCTCAGAAAAGTACCAGAGCTCTTCAATCAGAAATGTGAGTAATTACTAGGGCAGGAGAATGGGACAAGGGTAGAGACCTGGGACAGAAAAGGCTAACCTGACACTGATAGAAGAGGAAAAGGGGGAAG
Organism: Cuniculus paca; assembly: GCA_004365215.1. NCBI lineage: Eukaryota > Metazoa > Chordata > Mammalia > Rodentia > Cuniculidae > Cuniculus > Cuniculus paca. The sequence goes on from RJWT010054511.1 coordinate 4,598, forward strand.
AAGGAAGAAATTGGAGAAGTTTCAAAGAAAAATAACCAGTAAAATCTGAGCTAATGACTAAACAAGAGCAACTGTGAAGGAATGAGAAATATCTCAGTGCCTCAGAGGTTTCTTACACGGGTGGTTGGTGCTTGGATGGTGCCTTTACATGAGCTGAAGCAGATCTTTTTAGTGAGTGCAATTAAATTAATGTCAAGTACTTATAAAGGCTAATCATCCAGTTATAAGTTCATCATTCTGAACAACCATCCTGCAAGTTTTGATTTTATTCAAATGCATATTATTTTTCAAATCTTAGCTGAAATATACATATCTTTGTCTACTCTTCTCTCTTACCTGCCATTCTTATAAAAGGAAATAGTTACTTTAAAATATAGCTATATCATATAGTAAAATGTAATATAATACATAACTCCTAATAATAATAACAAAAGCAAACTAGTATTGAACACCTACTATGTACCAGGTGCATTGTTATTTTTAACTTCATAAGAAATGTATGAATTAGCACTGAAGCCTGGTTTTAAATAGCTAAGTAATTTGTGAAACTCCTACATATGTGTCTCAGTCACTTATATATGATTATGTTATGTTATTTAAGCTTATGTTATTTGAATCTAGATCCTAAGCTACTGTCTTGCTTTTGGATTTGTTTTCTTTGTAAGCCTCCTCAAAACATTCATTAAGTTGTTAGAGGCATTTCACCACTTATAACTATTCTTCATGCAGTTTCCACTAATCTACTTGCTTTAATATGTGTGCAGGCAAAACATTATTTTTAAATTCAAGAAAACCAAATGTGTTATTTTAATTCATTCAGAATTAGAAATGTAGGTGAGCAGCTTGGTACAATATGAATACTTCTTTTTTATCTCTCCTTTCTAAATTGTGTTTACTTTTTCCTTATCATTTCTTGAGATTGACATTTTCACACTTAAATATTTGCCTTGATACACATAATTAAATTCAAAAATTACTCAAGCTTAAATAGCTAAATCTTGGTGACATTAAATTTAATGCATGAATGCTGAGATAGACGAAGGCGGCATATAATTTTTGAATATCAGTACTGATATTCACTCTGCAGCTTAAGCCCACCATGCTAATTTTGACAGATTTAAAAGAAAAAGCTCTTTGATTTGGAAAGACACAGCAGATAATTGATGGGCACGAATCTGGAGTTTAGTCACTCAAATGAATAGGATAATGATCATATCATTAGACAAAATGATAACATGACAGTTTCATATAATGGAGGAACACTTCTGTGCCAAAGAATTTAAATATCATACACCTGGGTTCCCAGATGTTCACCAGTTTCAGCCATGCAAAAAATCCTTTGCTAACCTGTGCTTTCCAAATAATAACTTTGAAAGATGTTCACACAGGTTCAAAGATACAATCATTACTGATGTTGGGGCAGGAGTATTCCTTTGTTTATTCACTATAATCAGTCTGTATTTACTCAATTAGCATTTTTTAACTGTAAGAAGACAGAAAGTGGAACTCAGTTGTGACCTTTATTCTTAAGTCTCGTAAGCATTCCTTTGGAAAGGAGACTTTCATCCGTTATATCACTTAATTCAGATGTACCGAGAGAGACAGAGATAGAGACAGAGAGAAAGAGAGTGGAAAAAGAGAGCGAGAACAGAGGAGCGAGGGCAGAGAGGAGAGAGAATGTGAGGGAAAGAGGAGAGAGAAGAGAGGAGAGAGAATGAGAGGGAGAGGAACAAAGAGAAAGAAAGAAAGAGAGAGACAAGGAGGAGGGAAGAGAGAGAGAGTGTGTGTGTGTGTTTACAAGTGTATGTTAGGGTGAGGGCATCTTTCTGTTGGAGTAAGTATGATTTTTCCTTCATATGGAAATAATCCTATCCTTCTTCTGTTGTCTTGTGGTTACTGGTTTACAGAAGCTCCAGGTTTTGTATAAAGTTCCTGAGTGGTTAAAGTTTATTCATTCACTTATTGTTTCATAGGTGACTTGGCACCTTCTGCAATAGGTAATTTCAAAGTAAGTTTCCTCTTTTGTTGTCATTATAAGAACAACATCCTGTCTTTTTTGCTGTTTTAGCTTAAGTAGCACAAGATAATAACTGAGGAAGCTTGATTTGTTAAGAAAACAGCTTTGTTCGGGAGGAAGTAGTCTTTGTTCAGTTCTTCGGAGCAGTCACCTGGCTCACACCTGCTTACTGACAATGAACAGCAAACAGTGCCAAGTTCCATGTGCCTTTTGCAGGACGACCTCACACAGATAGCCCTAAATCCCAGTTTAAGTCTCACAGAAGTTCAAAGGAAAATGTCCAAGTAACTCCTATGTGCCTTAGTCAGGCAGCAGAGCCTCAAAAACAATGATTCCTGAGCCCACCTCCAGGGATTCTGATTTAACCGAACTGGGTCATAATCACCCAGGACTGAGCACATTCCAAAGCTCCTCAGGATATTCTTTCTAATGTGCGGTCAAAGTTGAGTTCTTCTGGTCGAGAGGCTTACAAACCACTCAGTTAGCAAATGTTCTGCGTTTGAATCACCGACTGGCCATGGGTTGTTATTTTCAACATGCATAATGACTTTGTTGACTTAATTACTAATTTAAAATTCTTGGTACACAGCCAAGCACTCTATAAATGTCAATTTGTTGAAGTATACTGCTAGAGGGCAAAAGATTTGATTTTTGTTTGTGTTAAAAAATCAATATAAGCTGATTTGAAAGAGGTTTAGAAAGGACAGCCAGGTTTTCTTTCTTGTGACCACTCATCATTTTTAGAGGTAGCAAATACAAGTATACTTTTTTGTCATATATATATGATTTTCAATATATAAAAAGATTAATATATAGATGGACAGATTAATTCCACCAATTGGTTTAGTTAGCAATATTACTCCTAATACAGGGAGAGATTAGGTGACATATCTATCATTCTATAATAGGCATTAACTGTAGTTCAAGGAAAAATAAAAATGATGAATCATGACTTTTAATAGAACGTAAGGAATTCCTATCTAGCTGTAAATCATTTGTGGCTTTAAAATAAATAAGATTTCATGTGTAGGTATTGCTATAAGAAGTTAAAATTATATTTGAATGGAAATATTAGCATTTACTAAAAAAGTCACGTTATTAAGAACAATTGGCATCTGATGTTCATAGCCAATTGTCTATGTCAAAGAAGGCCCTATCACTTTCATTATCTGAATCCCTTCCTGGTACAAATAAAAACTCATATAAACTAAAATTTAACATATGAAGTACATATTGTGTAACTAAATGATATCTTATGCTTGTTTCCCAGATTTTCTTAGATTTAAGATTGCATCATTGAAATATCTGGGCACAAAGTAAATTAAACTAACATTGAATTTCCTGAGTAAAGTTTCATGTGTGAATATTCCAATCACCATTCTGAGATTTTCTAGAAAAGTTCAGACAGAATGTTCTTCAACCTGTTGTGCTTGAATAGTCCCTCAGAGTCAGAGGCCAGTTCTGGGAGATATTTGGAGAATATTTGCTCTAAGAGATTCAGGAATGAAGGAACTGGCTTGCCTCAGTTTTGTTGGGGCACCAGTTTTATGTTCCTAGTACTAAAGTCAGGAAATCAGTCTTGATTCAAATGATACTATATCTTTAAGCTAAGTCTATCTCTGCTATAATTAGAGCCTTTTGTTCTGTACTAGTGTGACCCAGCTCCCACTTTAGTTTGCAAAACCTGAGTATTTAGCCAACATAGCATCATATCTTTTCCTTTAATATCTAAGTAAAATGTTCAGTCTCCAAGTTCTGTTCTGATTTCATTACTAAAGGAAGAGGTTAGTTCAATATCAGTGATTTGAAAACTTAGAGAGTATAGAGCTCTTTACATTGGTTTATATTGACAAATTATTAACCATTGGATACATACAGAGTGGTCGGAGAGGCGATAGAATAATGGTCTATCTAAGCTAAACATTTAATTTGATTATAACATCTAATCCTAGAATTTCAATGAATAGTTTGAAAATTATTTGTTTGTGCAAGGAACTTTTTTGCATCTTCAAATTTTAGGTTTTATTCTTACTTCAACCACTGAGTTACTAGTAATGTAAGATCATGTTTTCAGCTTAAATATATTCAACTTTAAAAAGATAGACTCATTCTATATATGTATAGAAAGTGTGGATTAGTTGTTAAAATAGCACGTTTGCTATGGACAAAGTTTAAAACACAAATGAAAGGAAGGATGACTCAACAACTGTGTGGGAAGGCAGTACATTTGGCAGTGATAGACTGCGACACATGCGCTTTCCCTAACAGTAATGACCCAATGTCCTCTGCCTAGGCTCTCTGTCCAAGTCCAATTCTCCAGCAATCTGTGACTAAAGATATGCACTTCAAGACAACAAGTCAAGGTTCAAGATGCCATCTGCCTGGCCTTCACAGGAATTGAGCAAGACATTGCTAAATGTGAGTGCAAAGTACAAAACAAGCCATACAGACTCGGGAAATGTATAAACTTAGTGAAAAACGTTTGAGTAGAAGAAGACAACTAGAAAAGGACTTTTTTATTCTGACAGGTTTGGGTAATTTCTACCTCATTAAACCCTTCTGAAAAATATTTATCACTAAAAAATTGTTAAGAAGTTATCTTCTGATCATAAAAAATGTACTATAAAATTTATGTACATAAGAACTAAACAAGGAAAATGCCAATTCTCACTTCAAATTTACTGACTTACAATAAAGTATTTCCTTCTTTAGATCAGGTGTAAAAACCCACAGAAGTTATGGGGCTCCATTAATTTAATAGTGGATATGAAGCATATACTTAAATTCTAAAAGTGTTGTATTCATATTATGCAATATCTCTGAAAAGCCAAACATCTTTTATACATGAGAGACAGTCAAACCATATCTTCTAAATTCAATTAAAAGTAGTTTTAGATTTACTTTTTAGCAAATTTGATTATAAAATAAATTATAAATTGCATGACAGGTGTTATAGTTGATACATTGTGTCAACTTGAGCAATTTAGAAGTTTAACTGAGACACTCAGAAGGGAGTCAGGGTTCTTACTTTGTAAATATCCTCATCCTGTACAAAGGAGGACAAGGATATTTTGTGAGTGCTACCCCCCACCCCGGTGGGGGGGTAGCCTGTGTACAATATAAGAGTAGAGAAGAGGCTTGTGTTTTGCTCTTTTGCTCTGGTTGCTGCCTTGCATTGTTGCCCTAGTGCCATGCCACACTGCCTTGGAGCCAGCTGATTATGGACTGAAATATCCTGAAACTGTGAGCTAAATAAACCTTTCTTTGCTTCACTTTGGGTGTCAGGTGTTTTGTCCCAGCAATGAGAGAAAAGTAACCGAGACAGAATTTGGTACCAGTGGAGTGGGGTTGTTGCTGTGACTGTACCTGACCATGTGGTTCAAGAGCCTTTGGGAATGGCTTGTGGGAAGAGTCTGGAAAGGTTCAGAGATACTGCCTGTATGCATAGAGCTGGAACAGCTTAGGCTATTCTATAGGGGAGATTCTGGTCAAAGCTCAGGAGACCAAAGCATTGTTAGAAAGCATGCCAGTAAGGACCAGGTTCAGGAGGTTTCTGCTGGGAAGAAGGACAGCACTGGGTGCCGCACTCTACAACATGTGTGTTATGGCTTGGCAGAAAGTTTGTCTGCATTTTGCTCATGTCCAGAGACTTTGCCTGAG